>JAXIVJ010010826.1:0-37500 GCA_036785665.1 Chirona hameri | reverse complement strand
AGGTCAAGGTCAGGTCACAAAAGGTCACAGGTCTACGAAAGCCATGCGACACATGTTGTATGGGTTATTTTACACGTATAATTCGATAGAAGCAGCCATGTTCACAGCCTGACACCATATAATCGCCCTCGGGTCAAGGTCAGGTCACAAATAAGTTCAAAATTTGAAATTGATTAATCTAAATAAACATTGCATGTTTCTAGACTAGTTTTGTCTTCTTAATACAGTGTTGGCATTTATTTGTCTGTATCTGGTCAGTAAAAGCCAAAAAACGCAATTTAAAAAATGACGTCATGAGTTACTTATTCTTAGAGAGCCATAAGTCAGTCAAAAATAAAGAAATTGCTTTGAAATTTGGTTTGAACATCGTTCATACTCGGCTCTCTAATATATCTTCCGGTTTTTTGAAAATTTTCAAACAAAAAACTTTTGTGGAAATTCTTCCCAAAAAATCAGTTTTTTGCATTTTTGGGGGTCAAAAACCCAAAATTTTGAACATCTGAGATAGCCATGTTAAAGACAATGTTATTTCCTTTCTTTTGACGCCTTTTACTTGCGATTTGCATCACCACGCTATTTTCTACGATATTTCAAACATTTAACGTTTTTTCACCAAAAATGACATGACATGACGTCACTAAAACGTCATTATCTCCTCAAAAATTTCACGAATTTCAGCCAAATTATAACACAATATGTAGAATTGATGCACCATAAGATACCGCAAGTTTCACTTCGATATCTGTCATAGTTTTCAAGTTATTGAGAAAATCCGGGAGGGGGGGTAAAATTTACCCCCCCAGCGCCGCGCGGGTTAACTCCCCCACCATCACCACCACCACCACCACCAGTTGAGCTGCTGGGCTAAGAAAGTCTTGTTAATGCAATTATTACAGGTCCACAATTGCATTGCAATTGGTATGGCACTTAAAATGGTTGAACAACAAAGGAATATTCACTTCTTTCACAAACACTTATGAACAAAGCAATAAGGCAGTTTTAGTTTTTGCCACTTTCTGCCACTTTTTGCCGGTCAAAACCGGTTTAAACCGGCAAGTGGCAAAACAAACTTTATGACGGCAAAAAGTCCAACCCTATTTGCATGCAGATTGCAGTTTGCCTGTAATTCTTGGAATTTTAGTCATGTTTGTGCTTTTTAGGTGATAGGAAATGGAAGCTTTGGCGTTGTGAATCAGGTGTGTTCGTTTGATTTGAACCGAGTTGTGTGTGTCTGTGTGTGTGTGTGTGTTGCAGGTGATAGGAAATGGAAGCTTTGGCGTTGTGTACCAGGCCAAGCTGTGTGATTCGGGAGAACTGGTGGCAATCAAAAAAGTGCTCCAAGACAAACGGTTCAAGGTAAGCCGCCTGGCTTCATGTCTCTGTGGACATCGCATGACAAAGTCATATCTCTGTGGTGCCCAGAGTTGAAAAATGCTGAAAATGTGTTATTCAATTGTGGAAGCTGTTGAATTTATGGTGGTGCAAAAAAAAAAAACAGAAAGTATCTAGGCATCTATAGAAGGCGTTTAAAAAATGTACAAAATATAGTGAAAACCCTCGGACCTGTGGTCTTCAGACGCTTTCGACAGATAACCTCTGTTTGTTTTTCGCATCATGAATTAAAAGTTTCTCACCAACTGTGTAGCTTTCGCCGTTTTCGTTTTCGTCGCTTGTTCCCCGTCAGCTGGTGCCGGGAGGGAGACCCTGGCCGCTGAGCGCTGTTTGCCCAGAGACCCCCCCCCCCCGGTCTGTTTGGGGTCGGCTGTTTGGACCGCCCCCCAGCTCTGCTGACAGGAGTCGCATACAGCCACTGATTCGGGCCCAGGGACCCATAAACTAACGGCCGGCCAGGCATACCGGGAAATCTGTGATCAGTCGCAGGGTCAAGGACGTATGGGGGCAGGGGCAGGTTCTACGTAGTCGTGCTGAGATTTTGTATGGCGCTCAGAGTGATATTGATAGGCATCTCGCTTCCGCTTCGAGAAAGCTAATAACGCACATAATAAGCCCCTTATTGTGGTTGGCGGATCCTATTAGTGGTGCGCGCCAAATATGATGAGGCGCCATCAATATCACTATGCGCCAAGTATATGAGGCGCATTCTAACCGAATATCACCACTGAGATGACAATCGATTGCTCTTTACTCGGGAGGATTTCCGAGTTTGCGCGCGGATTTCACCGAAATGCCGAAGATGCGATCTAAGTGAATTCTGTTTGTTCTGCTTCTAAGCACTTCAATTTGTTTGTGTTTTTCGCAGAACCGGGAGCTTCAGATAATGCGGAAGCTGGAGCACTGTAACATAGTTAAGTTGAAGTACTTTTTCTACTCCAGCGGAGACCAGGTGAGTGCCGGCGGTGATCTCACAGGTCAGAGGTCATGGTGTCATAGGGTACAATCACAGCCCGCGTCGGCGGAACGTGGGTGTTGGCCTTTCTGGGTGATCCAGTGGCTGAGTAGTGAGTAGGTACCCTTGGTGTCTGTTAGCCATTCTGGGTGATCCAGAGTGTGTGAGCAGTGAGTATGTACCCTTGGTGTCTGTTGGCCATTCTGGGTGATCCAGAATGTGTGAGTAGGTCCGTTGGTGTCTGTTGGCCATTCTGGGTGATACAGAGTGTGTGAGTAGTGAGTATGTACCCGTGGTGTCTGTTGGCCATTCTGGGTGATCCAGAGTGTGTGAGTAGGTCCGTTGGTGTCTGTTGGCCATTCTGGGTGTTCCAGAGTGTGTGAGTAGGTCCGTTGGTGTCTGTTGGCCATTCTGGGTGATCCAGAGTGTGTGAGTAGGTCCGTTGGTGTCTGTTGGCCGTTCTGGGTGATCCAGAGTGTGTAAGTAGGTCCGTTGGTGTCAGTTGGCCATTCTGGGTGATCCAGAGTGTGTGAGTAGTGAGTAGGACCCGTGGTGTCTGTTGGCCATTCTGGGTGATCCAGAGTGTGTGAGTAGGTCCGTTGGTGTCTGTTGGCCGTTCTGGGTGATCCAGAGTGTGTGAGTAGTGAGTAGGTACCCTTGGTGTCTGTTGGCCATTCTGGGTGATCCAGAGTGTGTAAGTAGTGAGTAGGTACCCTTGGTGTCTGTTGGCCATTCTGGGTGATCCAGAGTGTGTGAGTAGGTCCGTTGGTGTCTGTTGGCCATTCTGGGTGATCCAGAGTGTGTGAGTAGGTCCGTTGGTGTCTGTTGGCCATTCTGGGTGATCCAGAGTGTGTGAGTAGTGAGTAGGTACCCTTGGTGTCTGTTGGCCATTCTGGGTGATCCAGAGTGTGTGAGTAGGTCCGTTGGTGTCTGTTGGCCGTTCTGGGTGATCCAGAGTGTGTAAGTAGGTCCGTTGGTGTCAGTTGGCCATTCTGGGTGATCCAGAGTGTGTGAGTAGTGAGTAGGACCCGTGGTGTCTGTTGGCCATTCTGGGTGATCCAGAGTGTGTGAGTAGGTCCGTTGGTGTCTGTTGGCCATTCTGGGTGATCCAGAGTGTGTGAGTAGGTCCGTTGGTGTCTGTTGGCCATTCTGGGTGATCCAGAGTGTGTGAGTAGGTCCGTTGGTGTCTGTTGGCCATTCTGGGTGATCCAGAGTGTGTGAGTAGTGAGTAGGTACCCTTGGTGTCTGTTGGCCATTCTGGGTGATCCAGAGTGTGTGTGTAGTGAGTAGGACCCGTGGTGTCTGTTGGCCATTCTGGGTGATCCAGAGTGTGTGAGTAGGTCCGTTGGTGTCTGTTGGCCATTCTGGGTGATCCAGAGTGTGTGAGTAGGTCCGTTGGTGTCTGTTGGCCATTCTGGGTGATACAGAGTGTGTGAGTAGGTCCGTTGGTGTCTGTTGGCCATTCTGGGTGATACAGAGTGTGTGAGTAGTGAGTAGGTACCCTTGGTGTCTGTTGGCCATTCTGGGTGATCCAGAGTGTGTGAGTAGGTCCGTTGGTGTCTGTTGGCCGTTCTGGGTGATCCAGAATGTGTGAGTAGGTCCGTTGGTGTCTGTTGGCCATTCTGGGTGATCCAGAGTGTGTGAGTAGTGAGTATGTACCCTTGGTGTCTGTTGGCCATTCTGGGTGATCCAGAGTGTGTGAGTAGTGAGTAGGTCCGTTGGTGTCTGTTGGCCATTCTGGGTGATCCAGAGTGTGTGAGTAGGTCCGTTGGTGTCTGTTGGCCATTCTGGTTGATCCAGAGTGTGTGAGTAGTGAGTAGGTACCCTTGGTGTCTGTTGGCCATTCTGGGTGATCCAGAGTGTGTGAGTAGGTCCGTTGGTGTCTGTTGGCCATTCTGGGTGATCCAGAGTGTGTGAGTAGTGAGTAGGACCCGTGGTGTCTGTTGGCCATTCTGGGTGATCCAGAGTGTGTGAGTAGGTCCGTTGGTGTCTGTTGGCCATTCTGGTTGATCCAGAGTGTGTGAGTAGTGAGTAGGTACCCTTGGTGTCTGTTGGCCGTTCTGGGTGATCCAGAATGTGTGAGTAGGTCCGTTGGTGTCTGTTGGCCATTCTGGTTGATCCAGAGTGTGTGAGTAGTGAGTAGGTACCCTTGGTGTCTGTTGGCCATTCTGGGTGATCCAGAGTGTGTGAGTAGGTCCGTTGGTGTCTGTTGGCCATTCTGGGTGATCCAGAGTGTGTGAGTAGGTCCGTTGGTGTCTGTTGGCCATTCTGGTTGATCCAGAGTGTGTGAGTAGTGAGTATGTACCCTTGGTGTCAGTTGGCCATTCTGGGTGATCCAGAGTGTGTGAGTAGTGAGTAGGACCCGTGGTGTCTGTTGGCCATTCTGGGTGATCCAGAGTGTGTGAGTAGGTCCGTTGGTGTCTGTTGGCCGTTCTGGGTGATCCAGAGTGTGTAAGTAGGTCCGTTGGTGTCAGTTGGCCATTCTGGTTGATCCAGAGTGTGTGAGTAGTGAGTAGGTACCCTTGGTGTCTGTTGGCCATTCTGGGTGATCCAGAGTGTGTGAGTAGGTCCGTTGGTGTCTGTTGGCCATTCTGGGTGATCCAGAGTGTGTGAGTAGGTCCGTTGGTGTCTGTTGGCCATTCTGGGTGATACAGAGTGTGTGAGTAGTGAGTAGGTACCCTTGGTGTCTGTTGGCCATTCTGGGTGATCCAGAGTGTGTGAGTAGGTCCGTTGGTGTCTGTTGGCCGTTCTGGGTGATCCAGAGTGTGTAAGTAGGTCCGTTGGTGTCAGTTGGCCATTCTGGGTGATCCAGAGTGTGTGAGTAGGTCCGTTGGTGTCTGTTGGCCATTCTGGGTGATCCAGAGTGTGTGAGTAGTGAGTATGTACCCTTGGTGTCTGTTGGCCATTCTGGGTGATCCAGAGTGTGTGAGTAGTGAGTAGGTCCGTTGGTGTCTGTTGGCCATTCTGGGTGATCCAGAGTGTGTGAGTAGGTCCGTTGGTGTCTGTTGGCCATTCTGGGTGATCCAGAGTGTGTGAGTAGGTCCGTTGGTGTCTGTTGGCCATTCTGGGTGATACAGAGTGTGTGAGTAGGTCCGTTGGTGTCTGTTGGCCATTCTGGGTGATCCAGAGTGTGTGAGTAGTGAGTATGTACCCGTGGTGTCTGTTGGCCATTCTGGGTGATCCAGAGTGTGTGAGTAGGTCCGTTGGTGTCTGTTGGCCATTCTGGGTGATCCAGAGTGTGTGAGTAGTGAGTAGGTACCCGTGGTGTCTGTTGGCCATTCTGGGTGATCCAGAGTGTGTGAGTAGGTCCGTTGGTGTCTGTTGGCCATTCTGGGTGATCCAGAGTGTGTGAGTAGGTCCGTTGGTGTCAGTTGGCCATTCTGGGTGATCCAGAGTGTGTGAGTAGTGAGTATGTACCCGTTGGTGTCTGTTGGCCATTCTGGGTGATCCAGAGTGTGTGAGTAGGTACCCTTGGTGTCTGTTGGCCATTCTGGGTGATCCAGAGTGTGTGAGTAGGACCCGTGGTGTCTGTTGGCCATTCTGGGTGATCCAGAGTGTGTGAGTAGGTCCGTTGGTGTCTGTTGGCCATTCTGGGTGATCCAGAGTGTGTGAGTAGTGAGTAGGTACCCTTGGTGTCTGTTGGCCATTCTGGGTGATCCAGAGTGTGTGAGTAGGTCCGTTGGTGTCTGTTGGCCATTCTGGGTGATACAGAGTGTGTGAGTAGGTCCGTTGGTGTCTGTTGGCCATTCTGGGTGATACAGAATGTGTGAGTAGGTCCGTTGGTGTCTGTTGGCCATTCTGGGTGATCCAGAGTGTGTGAGTAGTGAGTAGGACCCGTGGTGTCTGTTGGCCATTCTGGGTGATCCAGAGTGTGTGAGTAGGTCCGTTGGTGTCTGTTGGCCATTCTGGGTGATCCAGAGTGTGTAAGTAGTGAGTATGTACCCTTGGTGTATGTTGGCCATTCTGGGTGATCCAGAGTGTGTGAGTAGTGAGTAGGACCCGTGGTGTCAGTTGGCCATTCTGGGTGATCCAGAGTGTGTGAGTAGGTCCGTTGGTGTCTGTTAGCCATTCTGGGTGATCCAGAGTGTGTAAGTAGTGAGTATGTACCCTTGGTGTCAGTTGGCCATTCTGGGTGATCCAGAGTGTGTGAGTAGGTCCGTTGGTGTCTGTTGGCCATTCTGGGTGATCCAGAGTGTGTGAGTAGTGAGTAGGACCCGTGGTGTCAGTTGGCCATTCTGGGTGATACAGAGTGTGTGAGTAGGTCCGTTGGTGTCTGTTGGCCATTCTGGGTGATCCAGAGTGTGTGAGTAGGTCCGTTGGTGTCTGTTGGCCATTCTGGGTGATCCAGAGTGTGTGAGTAGTGAGTAGGACCCGTGGTGTCTGTTGGCCATTCTGGGTGATCCAGAGTGTGTGAGTAGGTCCGTTGGTGTCTGTTGGCCATTCTGGGTGATCCAGAGTGTGTGAGTAGGTCCGTTGGTGTCTGTTGGCCATTCTGGTTGATCCAGAGTGTGTGAGTAGTGAGTAGGTACCCTTGGTGTCTGTTGGCCATTCTGGGTGATACAGAGTGTGTGAGTAGGTCCGTTGGTGTCTGTTGGCCATTCTGGGTGATCCAGAGTGTGTGAGTAGGTCCGTTGGTGTCTGTTGGCCATTCTGGGTGATCCAGAGTGTGTGAGTAGTGAGTATGTACCCGTGGTGTCTGTTGGCCATTCTGGGTGATCCAGAGTGTGTGAGTAGGTCCGTTGGTGTCTGTTGGCCATTCTGGGTGATCCAGAGTGTGTGAGTAGTGAGTAGGTACCCTTGGTGTCTGTTGGCCATTCTGGGTGATCCAGAGTGTGTGTGTAGTGAGTAGGACCCGTGGTGTCTGTTGGCCATTCTGGGTGATCCAGAGTGTGTGAGTAGGTCCGTTGGTGTCTGTTGGCCATTCTGGGTGATCCAGAGTGTGTGAGTAGGTCCGTTGGTGTCTGTTGGCCATTCTGGGTGATACAGAGTGTGTGAGTAGGTCCGTTGGTGTCTGTTGGCCATTCTGGGTGATACAGAGTGTGTGAGTAGTGAGTAGGTACCCTTGGTGTCTGTTGGCCATTCTGGGTGATCCAGAGTGTGTGAGTAGGTCCGTTGGTGTCTGTTGGCCGTTCTGGGTGATCCAGAATGTGTGAGTAGGTCCGTTGGTGTCTGTTGGCCATTCTGGGTGATCCAGAGTGTGTGAGTAGTGAGTATGTACCCTTGGTGTCTGTTGGCCATTCTGGGTGATCCAGAGTGTGTGAGTAGTGAGTAGGTCCGTTGGTGTCTGTTGGCCATTCTGGGTGATCCAGAGTGTGTGAGTAGGTCCGTTGGTGTCTGTTGGCCATTCTGGTTGATCCAGAGTGTGTGAGTAGTGAGTAGGTACCCTTGGTGTCTGTTGGCCATTCTGGGTGATCCAGAGTGTGTGAGTAGGTCCGTTGGTGTCTGTTGGCCATTCTGGGTGATCCAGAGTGTGTGAGTAGTGAGTAGGACCCGTGGTGTCTGTTGGCCATTCTGGGTGATCCAGAGTGTGTGAGTAGGTCCGTTGGTGTCTGTTGGCCATTCTGGTTGATCCAGAGTGTGTGAGTAGTGAGTAGGTACCCTTGGTGTCTGTTGGCCGTTCTGGGTGATCCAGAATGTGTGAGTAGGTCCGTTGGTGTCTGTTGGCCATTCTGGTTGATCCAGAGTGTGTGAGTAGTGAGTAGGTACCCTTGGTGTCTGTTGGCCATTCTGGGTGATCCAGAGTGTGTGAGTAGGTCCGTTGGTGTCTGTTGGCCATTCTGGGTGATCCAGAGTGTGTGAGTAGGTCCGTTGGTGTCTGTTGGCCATTCTGGTTGATCCAGAGTGTGTGAGTAGTGAGTATGTACCCTTGGTGTCAGTTGGCCATTCTGGGTGATCCAGAGTGTGTGAGTAGTGAGTAGGACCCGTGGTGTCTGTTGGCCATTCTGGGTGATCCAGAGTGTGTGAGTAGGTCCGTTGGTGTCTGTTGGCCGTTCTGGGTGATCCAGAGTGTGTAAGTAGGTCCGTTGGTGTCAGTTGGCCATTCTGGTTGATCCAGAGTGTGTGAGTAGTGAGTAGGTACCCTTGGTGTCTGTTGGCCATTCTGGGTGATCCAGAGTGTGTGAGTAGGTCCGTTGGTGTCTGTTGGCCATTCTGGGTGATCCAGAGTGTGTGAGTAGGTCCGTTGGTGTCTGTTGGCCATTCTGGGTGATACAGAGTGTGTGAGTAGTGAGTAGGTACCCTTGGTGTCTGTTGGCCATTCTGGGTGATCCAGAGTGTGTGAGTAGGTCCGTTGGTGTCTGTTGGCCGTTCTGGGTGATCCAGAGTGTGTAAGTAGGTCCGTTGGTGTCAGTTGGCCATTCTGGGTGATCCAGAGTGTGTGAGTAGGTCCGTTGGTGTCTGTTGGCCATTCTGGGTGATCCAGAGTGTGTGAGTAGTGAGTATGTACCCTTGGTGTCTGTTGGCCATTCTGGGTGATCCAGAGTGTGTGAGTAGTGAGTAGGTCCGTTGGTGTCTGTTGGCCATTCTGGGTGATCCAGAGTGTGTGAGTAGGTCCGTTGGTGTCTGTTGGCCATTCTGGGTGATCCAGAGTGTGTGAGTAGGTCCGTTGGTGTCTGTTGGCCATTCTGGGTGATACAGAGTGTGTGAGTAGGTCCGTTGGTGTCTGTTGGCCATTCTGGGTGATCCAGAGTGTGTGAGTAGTGAGTATGTACCCGTGGTGTCTGTTGGCCATTCTGGGTGATCCAGAGTGTGTGAGTAGGTCCGTTGGTGTCTGTTGGCCATTCTGGGTGATCCAGAGTGTGTGAGTAGTGAGTAGGTACCCGTGGTGTCTGTTGGCCATTCTGGGTGATCCAGAGTGTGTGAGTAGGTCCGTTGGTGTCTGTTGGCCATTCTGGGTGATCCAGAGTGTGTGAGTAGGTCCGTTGGTGTCAGTTGGCCATTCTGGGTGATCCAGAGTGTGTGAGTAGTGAGTATGTACCCGTTGGTGTCTGTTGGCCATTCTGGGTGATCCAGAGTGTGTGAGTAGGTACCCTTGGTGTCTGTTGGCCATTCTGGGTGATCCAGAGTGTGTGAGTAGGACCCGTGGTGTCTGTTGGCCATTCTGGGTGATCCAGAGTGTGTGAGTAGGTCCGTTGGTGTCTGTTGGCCATTCTGGGTGATCCAGAGTGTGTGAGTAGTGAGTAGGTACCCTTGGTGTCTGTTGGCCATTCTGGGTGATCCAGAGTGTGTGAGTAGGTCCGTTGGTGTCTGTTGGCCATTCTGGGTGATACAGAGTGTGTGAGTAGGTCCGTTGGTGTCTGTTGGCCATTCTGGGTGATACAGAATGTGTGAGTAGGTCCGTTGGTGTCTGTTGGCCATTCTGGGTGATCCAGAGTGTGTGAGTAGTGAGTAGGACCCGTGGTGTCTGTTGGCCATTCTGGGTGATCCAGAGTGTGTGAGTAGGTCCGTTGGTGTCTGTTGGCCATTCTGGGTGATCCAGAGTGTGTAAGTAGTGAGTATGTACCCTTGGTGTATGTTGGCCATTCTGGGTGATCCAGAGTGTGTGAGTAGTGAGTAGGACCCGTGGTGTCAGTTGGCCATTCTGGGTGATCCAGAGTGTGTGAGTAGGTCCGTTGGTGTCTGTTAGCCATTCTGGGTGATCCAGAGTGTGTAAGTAGTGAGTATGTACCCTTGGTGTCAGTTGGCCATTCTGGGTGATCCAGAGTGTGTGAGTAGGTCCGTTGGTGTCTGTTGGCCATTCTGGGTGATCCAGAGTGTGTGAGTAGTGAGTAGGACCCGTGGTGTCAGTTGGCCATTCTGGGTGATACAGAGTGTGTGAGTAGGTCCGTTGGTGTCTGTTGGCCATTCTGGGTGATCCAGAGTGTGTGAGTAGGTCCGTTGGTGTCTGTTGGCCATTCTGGGTGATCCAGAGTGTGTGAGTAGTGAGTAGGACCCGTGGTGTCTGTTGGCCATTCTGGGTGATCCAGAGTGTGTGAGTAGGTCCGTTGGTGTCTGTTGGCCATTCTGGGTGATCCAGAGTGTGTGAGTAGGTCCGTTGGTGTCTGTTGGCCATTCTGGTTGATCCAGAGTGTGTGAGTAGTGAGTAGGTACCCTTGGTGTCTGTTGGCCATTCTGGGTGATACAGAGTGTGTGAGTAGGTCCGTTGGTGTCTGTTGGCCATTCTGGGTGATCCAGAGTGTGTGAGTAGGTCCGTTGGTGTCTGTTGGCCATTCTGGGTGATCCAGAGTGTGTGAGTAGTGAGTATGTACCCGTGGTGTCTGTTGGCCATTCTGGGTGATCCAGAGTGTGTGAGTAGGTCCGTTGGTGTCTGTTGGCCATTCTGGGTGATCCAGAGTGTGTGAGTAGTGAGTATGTACCCGTGGTGTCTGTTGGCCATTCTGGGTGATCCAGAGTGTGTGAGTAGGTCCGTTGGTGTCTGTTGGCCATTCTGGGTGATCCAGAGTGTGTAAGTAGTGAGTATGTACCCTTGGTGTCTGTTGGCCATTCTGGGTGATACAGAGTGTGTGAGTAGGTCCGTTGGTGTCTGTTGGCCATTCTGGGTGATCCAGAGTGTGTGAGTAGGTCCGTTGGTGTCTGTTGGCCATTCTGGGTGATCCAGAGTGTGTGAGTAGTGAGTAGGTACCCTTGGTGTCTGTTGGCCATTCTGGGTGATCCAGAGTGTGTGAGTAGGTCCGTTGGTGTCTGTTGGCCATTCTGGGTGATCCAGAGTGTGTGAGTAGTGAGTATGTACCCTTGGTGTCTGTTGGCCATTCTGGTTGATCCAGAGTGTTTGAGTAGTGAGTATGTACCCTTGGTGTCTGTTGGCCATTCTGGGTGATCCAGAGTGTTTGAGTAGTGAGTATGTACCCTTGGTGTCTGTTAGCCATTCTGGGTGATCCAGAGTGTGTGAGTAGGTCCGTTGGTGTCTGTTGGCCATTCTGGGTGATCCAGAGTGTGTGAGTAGTGAGTATGTACCCTTGGTGTCTGTTGGCCATTCTGGGTGATCCAGAATGTGTGAGTAGGTCCGTTGGTGTCTGTTGGCCATTCTGGGTGATCCAGAGTGTGTGAGTAGGTCCGTTGGTGTCTGTTGGCCATTCTGGTTGATCCAGAGTGTGTGAGTAGTGAGTATGTACCCTTGGTGTCTGTTGGCCATTCTGGGTGATCCAGAGTGTGTGAGTAGGTCCGTTGGTGTCTGTTGGCCATTCTGGGTGATCCAGAGTGTGTGAGTAGTGAGTAGGTACCCTTGGTGTCTGTTGGCCATTCTGGGTGATCCAGAGTGTGTGAGTAGGTCCGTTGGTGTCTGTTGGCCATTCTGGTTGATCCAGAGTGTGTGAGTAGTGAGTATGTACCCTTGGTGTCTGTTGGCCATTCTGGGTGATCCAGAGTGTGTGAGTAGGTCCGTTGGTGTCTGTTGGCCATTCTGGGTGATCCAGAGTGTGTGAGTAGTGAGTATGTACCCTTGGTGTCTGTTGGCCATTCTGGGTGATCCAGAGTGTGTGAGTAGGTCCGTTGGTGTCTGTTGGCCATTCTGGGTGATCCAGAGTGTGTGAGTAGTGAGTATGTACCCTTGGTGTCTGTTGGCCATTCTGGGTGATACAGAGTGTGTGAGTAGTGAGTAGGTCCGTTGGTGTCTGTTGGCCATTCTGGGTGATCCAGAATGTGTGAGTAGGTCCGTTGGTGTCTGTTGGCCATTCTGGTTGATCCAGAGTGTGTGAGTAGTGAGTATGTACCCTTGGTGTCTGTTGGCCATTCTGGGTGATCCAGAGTGTGTGAGTAGGTCCGTTGGTGTCTGTTGGCCATTCTGGTTGATCCAGAGTGTTTGAGTAGTGAGTATGTACCCTTGGTGTCTGTTGGCCATTCTGGGTGATCCAGAGTGTGTGAGTAGGTCCGTTGGTGTCTGTTGGCCGTTCTGGTTGATCCAGAGTGTGTAAGTAGTGAGTATGTACCCTTGGTGTCTGTTGGCCATTCTGGGTGATCCAGAATGTGTGAGTAGGTCCGTTGGTGTCTGTTGGCCGTTCTGGTTGATCCAGAGTGTGTGAGTAGTGAGTATGTACCCTTGGTGTCTGTTGGCCATTCTGGGTGATCCAGAATGTGTGAGTAGGTCCGTTGGTGTCTGTTGGCCATTCTGGGTGATCCAGAGTGTGTGAGTAGGTCCGTTGGTGTCTGTTGGCCATTATGGTTGATCCAGAGTGTGTGAGTAGTGAGTATGTACCCTTGGTGTATGTTGGCCATTCTGGGTGATCCAGAGTGTGTGAGTAGGTCCGTTGGTGTCTGTTGGCCATTCTGGTTGATCCAGAGTGTGTGAGTAGTGAGTATGTACCCTTGGTGTATGTTGGCCATTCTGGGTGATCCAGAGTGTGTGAGTAGGTCCGTTGGTGTCTGTTGGCCATTCTGGTTGATCCAGAGTGTGTGAGTAGTGAGTATGTACCCTTGGTGTCTGTTGGCCATTCTGGGTGATCCAGAGTGTGTGAGTAGTGAGTATGTACCCTTGGTGTCTGTTGGCCATTCTGGGTGATACAGAGTGTGTGAGTAGGTACCCTTGGTGTCTGTTGGCCATTCTGGGTGATCCAGAGTGTGTGAGTAGGTCCGTTGGTGTCTGTTGGCCATTCTGGGTGATCCAGAATGTGTGAGTAGGTCCGTTGGTGTCTGTTGGCCATTCTGGTTGATCCAGAGTGTGTGAGTAGTGAGTATGTATTTTTTTTTTTTAATCAAGTACATGTATTTGCAAACAGCACGGTACACACACTGCACACTGCACCCACTGCACACAACCACACTATCCCTCTACTAGGCACTTATGCGTAACTGTATTTGATCAGTTCATTCTTCTTCTCTTTGTTTGATGAGAAAACTAAATAACAATAATACAAAACACTATGCAACAAAACGTGTTAGACCTACGCTACGCAGATGACACTGCCATATTCGCATGATCCCATTTCTTTTTAAATTCTCTTTGATCACCCTTGCACAGCGCAACCATATGCTCCAGTTCACGATCAGCCCGGAGCCACCTGATAACCTCATTGAAGCTCAAATACTCCCTTTTTGCAATAATCATCTTAGCGACTACAATTACATGATTTACAAAAGTTGATGTCCCGAGGCCTAGAAGCACAGTCTTGGCACTAAAGTCCGACCCCGTATCCAGAATATGATTCGTTACAAGCCAGTCTTTAATTGTTTTCCAAAAAGTCTGCACAAAATGGCAATGCCAAAATTTATGTTCGATATTATCTTCTTCCCCCCCGACACCGATTGCAATTGCTAGATTCCGCCACTCCTATCCGATACAGCAAACGTTGAGTAACATGTGTCCTGGTAATAATTTTATACTGAATACTACTATACCGCATTGAACTTGCTGCTAGTATATTATTCCAATACACATCATTCCATGCAACATTCATGAACGTTTCGTTCCACTTGCTTTCCCATTTATGTGTATGTCCTCTGTGTATTTGGTTCTCTATCATTTTCCGATAAATATGTTTAACTCCATGTGTTTGCGAAAGTATGAACGCTAAAGACGGGTCTATCAGAGGTCCAAATAATTTAGTATTGTTTGCTATCCTCCAACTCCTGGGAAGACTAGACACCAGACAATCGTAATCAAATTGCACACCTGCTATCCCGTATTGAAGTTTCGCCTCTATAAACGATAAACGAAACGAGTATGTACCCTTGGTGTCTGTTGGCCATTCTGGGTGATCCAGAATGTGTGAGTAGGTCCGTTGGTGTCTGTTGGCCGTTCTGGTTGATCCAGAGTGTGTGAGTAGTGAGTATGTACCCTTGGTGTCTGTTGGCCATTCTGGGTGATCCAGAATGTGTGAGTAGGTCCGTTGGTGTCTGTTGGCCATTCTGGGTGATCCAGAGTGTGTGAGTAGTGAGTATGTACCCTTGGTGTCTGTTGGCCATTCTGGGTGATCCAGAGTGTGTGAGTAGTGAGTATGTACCCTTGGTGTCTGTTGGCCATTCTGGGTGATCCAGAGTGTGTGAGTAGTGAGTATGTACCCTTGGTGTCTGTTGGCCATTCTGGGTGATCCAGAGTGTGTGAGTAGTGAGTATGTACCCGTTGGTGTCTGTTGGCCGTTCTGGTTGATCCAGAGTGTGTGAGTAGTGAGTATGTACCCTTGGTGTCTGTTGGCCATTCTGGGTGATCCAGAATGTGTGAGTAGGTCCGTTGGTGTCTGTTAGCCATTATGGGTGATCCAGAGTGTGTGAGTAGTGAGTATGTACCCTTGGTGTCTGTTGGCCATTCTGGGTGATCCAGAGTGTGTGAGTAGGTCCGTTGGTGTCTGTTGGCCATTCTGGGTGATCCAGAGTGTGTGAGTAGTGAGTATGTACCCTTGGTGTCTGTTGGCCATTCTGGGTGATCCAGAGTGTGTGAGTAGGTCCGTTGGTGTCTGTTGGCCATTCTGGGTGATCCAGAGTGTGTGAGTAGTGAGTATGTACCCTTGGTGTCTGTTGGCCATTCTGGGTGATCCAGAGTGTGTGAGTAGGTCCGTTGGTGTCTGTTGGCCATTCTGGTTGATCCAGAGTGGGTGAGTAGTGAGTATGTACCCTTGGTGTCTGTTGGCCATTCTGGGTGATCCAGAGTGTGTGAGTAGTGAGTATGTACCCTTGGTGTCTGTTGGCCATTCTGGGTGATACAGAGTGTGTGAGTAGTGAGTAGGTACCCTTGGTGTCTGTTGGCCATTCTGGGTGATCCAGAGTGTGTGAGTAGGTCCGTTGGTGTCTGTTGGCCATTCTGGATGATCCAGAGTGTGTGAGTAGGTCCGTTGGTGTCTGTTGGCCATTCTGGGTGATACAGAGTGTGTGAGTAGTGAGTAGGTACCCTTGGTGTCTGTTGGCCATTCGGGGTGATCCAGAGTGTGTGAGTAGGTACCCTTGGTGTCTGTTGGCCATTCTGGGTGATCCAGAGTGTGTGAGTAGTGAGTAGGTGCCCTTGGTGTCTGTTGGCCTTTCTGGGTGATCCAGAGTGTGTGAGTTGGTGTCTGTTGGCCATTCTGGTTGATCCAGAGTGTGTGAGTAGTGAGTATGTACCCTTGGTGTCTGTTGGCCATTCTGGGTGATCCAGAATGTGTGAGTAGTGAGTAGGTACCCTTGGTGTCTGTTGGCCATTCTGGTTGATGCAGAGTGTGTGAGTAGGTACCCTTGGTGTCTGTTGCCGGCTTGGTGTTGGGCTATGAGACAGCGCGGCTGATGTCTCTTTGCGTGTGACACTGAAGACGGATCCGGTCTGATGAGGGATGACATGACATGGCGACATGAGAATCGGGTCGATGTCAAGACTAATTACACCGGCGAATAAATGACAAAACAAGGGCGCCATACAGCCTGGTAGCTGCGGTGGCCTTAAACCCACATCAGCAGCAGCACTAATTACTTGTACAGGTCATCTGACATCGATATCTGGGAGAAAAACACGTCTGTTGGCTGCGTTAACATAGAGTTGTGTTTGTTCCCACTGCGCACACGTCATATGTCGGCTATTGTTGTGTAATACCATTGTCGTCGGGTGTTGTGAGTGAGGTGCAGTGCCGGTTGCCTTGTCGGCTGTGGCAGTTTGTGGGTTACGTCAACGTGCGCCGTGTTTTGATGTGTCTGCGCTGTTCGGCCGCTGGCTCTGCCGGCTGCCTTCAGTGCGATGTGACGTGGCGCTCGGTGTCGTTCGTATTGCGTTCGTTATGCTGATTATCGTGTAGGGACGTCTGGTGCGATGTCCTGTGCTGTCGTGCCGTACCGTGTCGTGCCGTGCCGTGCCGTGCCGTGCCGTGCCGTGCCGTGACGTGCCGTGACGTGCCGTGCCGTGCCGTGCCATGCCGTGCCCTGTCATTCCTGACCTGACCTGGCCCTGCCTTGCCCCGCTGTCTGGCCGTGCCGTGCCGTGCCGTGTCGTGCCGTGCCGTGCCGTGCCGTGCCGTGCCGTGCCGTGCCGTGCCGTGCCCTGTCATTCCTGACCTGACCTGGCCCTGCCTTGCCCCGCTGTCTGAACCGCGCCGTGTACCATCTTACTTTCTTTAACCCGCCATTGGCTGGGGGGGGGGGGGCGTCCCCCCCCCCCCAGACGGACTTTCGCAATAGCTCAGAAACTAATGGCGCTATCGACGTGAAACCTCCGGTACCTTCTCCTACATCAATTATACGTCTTCTGTGCGAAAATAAAGAAATGTTTTCGACTCGAAATATAGCGAATTTAGTGACGTCACTACACACGAGTTTGACACAAAAATCAGCTAAACTTTGCCAGGCCGTAGAAATGTCATATTTAAAGCAAAATGCAATCGAAAAACGCCAAAAGATAGCAAATTGTAAGGGCTACAAACTGGCTATCTCGGATTTTTGAGAAACAAAAATTTACTCCCAAAAATAAGAAAACGATTTTTTTTTGTGAGCAAAAAAAAATCCCTCAATCTACATTTTCAAATATTTTAAAAAACTGGAAAATATGTTGAGAAACCACATGTAGACAATACCCAACCCAAATTTAAAGGCAATATCTTTATTTTTCACTGACTTATACTCCCTAAGTATGAGTTACTCATGACGTCATATTGTTTAATTACGTTTTTTTTTGCTTTTAGTGACCAGATATAAACAAATAAATGCCAGCATTGTATTTCTGAGACAAAACTGGTCTAGGCACATGCCTTGTTTATTTATATTTCTCAATTTCTAATTTTGACCTTATTTGACCTGACCTTGACATTATATGGTGTCAGATTGTGAAAATTGCTGCTAATATCGAATTATACGTGTAAAATAACTCATACAACATGTGTCGCATGGCTTTCGTAGACCTGTGACCTTCTGTGACCTGACCTTGACCTTGATCTTTGCTTACAATTTCACTTTTGCTTATGCGGGATATGTTTTATACCTTTGAGAGCTCTTTGTGCGATAATAGTCTCAATCTAAGGCTTTGGATAGAAATTATGGCCCAAAAACTAAAATATCTCAATTCTATCTTTGGACTGACCGTGACCTGACATGTGACCTTATTTGGAAAATTGTGTGTATGCTTTAGATGCTTCTCGTTGAGAGATTTCGATTGTCGCCTTGTGTGTCTCGCTGCGGTTATTGGTTCGGAAGATAACCAGGGGGAGCGAATCCTCCCCCCCCCCCCCCCCCCCACCCCCACCCAGCCAGCCAATGGCGTTCGGCTGAGACACCAGCCAATGCCGGGTTAACGTTACTCTTACTCTGACGTACCTTGCGACTCGTCTCCAGTCGTATTCTGGGTGTACGACACGCACCTATGCACTCCTACTGTCTCGCTCTTGATCGATGCCCTCAAGTCTAAATCCTTATTTTATTTGCAAAATGGAAGATGTGATGTTGAAATGTAGGCAGATTGATGCTCCGTACCCTTAGTTGCGACGTTGGCTGGATGTTTATTTTTCTCAAACAGACGTCAATAAGTGAACCAAGCTTTCGTCATTACGGAATTCTATGTCGTAATGGCGTAATGACGAATGGTGTAATGACGAAGGCTTGATTCGCTTGTTTAGGTCTGCTTTTTATAGAAAATTAACACTCTGTCATGCTATTAATCACTATTTTGTTTCACCAATCATCATACAGTGCACTGCTCCGATTGTGGCGTTCTTAGTCGACGTAACACTCCTGCCTGGTCAGCGTGCCACTGACAGCAGCCTTGCAGACCGAACTGGCGGTGGACAGAGAACCCTGTGTGTGCATCGGGGACCACACCGTCTCACATGCTCCCGTACGGCGCCAATCTTCGTCCAGTTGCTGCGTCCTTAAGCCCAAATCAGCGATTTTTCCGTCCCGCGCCGGACTTCAGACTAAGGTCGCCGTCTCCACTGCACACACACACACGCCTAACGACCTAACGGCCGAGTTTGCCGTTGAATTTCAGAATGTTGTCCTACGCGCCGACCACGCGCGTAGTATCGGCCTAACGACCGAATTATACGCCGAATGTGAGCCGCCATGATCGACCTAAGGTGAATTATAATTTAAAAACTTAGGTATTACAGAAATAACAATCGCCTCTAGGTTTACTCTTTATGCGTATTAGGAAACTATTAAACACTGGCACGTGCAGTAAAGCGAATACAAATTATAAGTGCCCCAAAACTTTAAGTTCTGAGCTGGTAACAAGGTCACGGAAATCAAGAGAAACAAACAAATCAATCAACATTCTATTACCAGTAAAACGCCTTTTTGGGCGATGACCGAGCGGGCGCGCACTGGTAAAGCTATAACAGGTTTGAAATATGAAACGGTACGGGAGCACACGTGGTAGTAACACATAGTTCTTTTAGTCCCCCATAAAAATTGCCAGGCCTCCATGCATGCCAACATAAAAATTAAGTTTTATTAAATTGTACATGATCTCCTTTCTCGAATCCACAAAAAGGGAGTACGTCCTGAGCGCTGCATGCTTCAGCGTATAAAAAACTAATGCTTAGATAAATCGAGCCATTTTTGATCAATAATGATTTTTGTTCATTTCGACGTCTGCGGGTGCCACGCGCTGTGGTACCACCCCTATCAGAACGCACCATAACAACATCAAAATGTATTTGATGGTCCTATCCAATGGTGAAAACCCGATCTCAATCGGAGCAGTGGTTGCAAAGTTATTAGCTTCCGAAAAGCGTCTGTACGGCTGGGTCGGGCCGGGTCCAATGTAAATGTGTCTAGTAAGTTGACGAGATACCTCACGGGCGCTTCGCGCCCGCTCGGTAATAAATTAACTGGGAGACTTTGGAGAAATACGCGTAATATACAGTTTTGTTGCTGTGGCCACATGTTTCAATAATTTCAGCAAATTGAGTAGTGTTCTACTACCGATAAGACTGCTTCTGAAGATTATCACCATAAATAACCTTGTTGATCATAGATACAAAATATGAAGCCCTGGAAACACCAATGCCATGGCCTGACGACCGAAAAGCTCAGTGTGTCCAGCTTCTGCGCGCCTATTCAGCCCCCATGTTAAATGCAGCCGTTGGCGATTAGGTGTGTGCCAGTGGATGGCGACCTTTAGGACTCAGATTGTTTATTAGGACATTCTGCGGTGCATTTGTGGCTATTGCTGCCCTTTGTCATAGAACCAGAGGAATGTGGTCTGAACATTGCACAGGAAAACGCTTACGCCAGTGCCCGCATAAGCGCAATCAACCACACACTAGGCAAAATGAAATAAAGGAAGTAGTTGATATCAGTCCAACGCAGACTGACCACCACACCACATCACATCACACATCACACACCACACAACACACAACACACATCACACACCACACACCACACACCACACACCACACACCATACATCACACATCACACACCATGCATCACACATCACACACGGCACATCACACACGGCACATCACACACCACACACCACACACCGCACATCACACACCACACACCGCACATCACATACCACCCACCACACACAACACATCACATACTACACATCACACGTCACACACCACACACCACACATCACACACCACACATCACACTACACATCACACAACACACAACACACAACACACAACACACCACACATCACACATCACACATCACACATCACACATCACACACCACACACCACACACCACACACCACACACCACACACCACACACCACACCACGCATTCCAGTCCCCCCCCCCCCCCGCGCCGTGACCCCCCCCCCCCCCCCCCCCCCCCGCGCGGTGACCCCGATCGCTGACCCCGTCTGCCCACTGACTACTGTGTATCGACCGCCGCCGGCGGGCGGTACGCCGCTACCAAATCTCTGCCACGTGCACAGTGCACACCGCCCTTGAGGTCACGGGGTGCTGACCGCGGGGTGGCGAGACAGGAGTCAACACAGGTGCGGTTTTGTGCCGTGAACTGACGTCTGGTGTGGCATCGGGCAACAGAGCAGGGGATGTGGGGAAGAACGGGGCGACACGTTAGGTCGACCGGTGATGATGGGGATTCCGTGCTGGGATGGAGCATGCGACTTGTTGAACTAACGCATTTAGCGCCCTTACTGGAAACATATCTACATATCATCCAACACTTGGTATAGATATATATACAGTACGGAGACATGCTGGGAGAAACCGCACGACTTGTTGAATTTTGGCATTTAGCGCACTTTGTGGAGGATATATATCTACGCCATTCAACGCTAGGTATAAATGTGTACAGAACGGGGGATCGTGCGCAGGAAGGGACTGCACGACTTGTTGAATCAACGCGCTTATTGCATTTGCTGGAGGACATTTACATTAGGCATACATGTGTACAGTAGTAGCAGACGCATCGAAGCATCTAGTCTGCTGTCATGACATCCATCCTGGTCAGAGTGCATTTTTACAGGTGAACATCGCACTCTTTCTGCACCTGTTGCCCCCTGGCTGACCTGGTCGCCTGGCTGGTCGGTCGGTCGGTGGGCGCCCAGCATTTGTGTGCATAATGTTTTTGGCGGGCTGACGGCGGCGCCACATACGGTGCAGGGCTGAGAGATGCTGAGAGATAGCACGTGCCAGCAACCTGACGTGTCGCCGACCGCCCTCATTGAGAATTCCATGTGTCGCTAGCCGACCGGGGCGGCGATGGCGGTGGTGATGGCGGTGGCGATGGCGATTGCGATGGCGGTGGTGATGGCGATGGCGGTGGTGGTGGCGGTGGCGATGGCGATGGCGGTGGCGGTGGTGGCGGTGGTTGTGACAGCGATGGTGTTTGCGGTTCGGCCACCTTTTGCAATATATGGCCTTCAAGGGTAACCCTTGTAGATAACATATTTACAGCGGATTTGTGCGTATTGAGTAGTGTTGGATGAAGTAGATACGTTCTCCATACGATGCATTAAATGCGTTAGTGTGCCGTATAACCCTGGGAGCTGTAGCGTCCGGAAGCCCCAGTCATCATCATTATCCTCACCATCGACAAGTCGTAGGGTGCCCTCCCAGCACGACACTCAGTCGTGGGGCGCCTCCCAGCACGACACTCAGTCGTGGGGTGCCTCCCAGCACGACACTCAGTCGTGGGGCGCCTCCCAACACGACACTCAGTCATGGGGTGCCTCCCAGCACGACACTCAGTCGTGGGGTGCCTCCCAGCACGACACTCAGTCGTGGGGCGCCTCCCAACACGACACTCAGCCGTGGGGTGCCTCCCAGCACGACACTCAGTCATGGGGTGCCTCCCAGCACGACACTCAGTCGTGGGGCGCCTCTCAACACGACACTCAGTCGTCACACCGGAGTGCTAATGTCGTACCGTTCCCGGCGGCCGCTGTAGTGTTGATTCATGACGCTCTCAGCATCAGGGTACATCACACTCAACCGGCGCCGGCGTGTTGACGTCCATCTTGCCGCCGCCGCCGCCGCTGCTGTCGTCACTGGAGCTCCCAGTGTTGTGCTTTGTGTTTTGCTTTCCGGTGGACACCATAAGCCATGTCGGAGTAGAACGGGGGATTGATTTCGAAGGCTGAGGGTGGTTGAGAGTGGTGGGATTCATCACGCCGGTTCCTTCATCCATATCACCTCACTGTTTGTCTTTTGTTGCTGTTATTTGTCATCAGCCCATCATTGTTTGATCCAGCTGCAGGCCGGCAGGGGCTCGTGCCGTTGATGTTTGGAGAGGACTCAGAGGAGAGGGCTGTTGAACGGAGGTGTTTGAGAACTCCGTGTCCACCTGGTGTTATAGTTGTGTCGGAAGCCGAGTTCGGCGTGTAGTTGCACCGTTGTGGTATGTGATCGTTACACGCGTGTGTACTAGTTCTGTTGTATTGTACTGGTATACTTGTACTAGTTGCCCATCGTTTGTGTATTAAGTGGTATGGTGTCTTGGACAGTTAATGTGGGCCTGGAATGTTGTAATACACTTCATGTGACATGTTATGCTTGTCTCGCTGGGTGTCGGACATTGTTGCCTCAGAATATTGATGTGTTTCCGTGAAAGATTAGTGTCTAATGCTGTCGCCCCTTGTATCCAAACATAGCATCTTCCCACACGTTCGGAAGGGAACACTGGCCGTTGTGAACCGAGTGCTAGTACCCACTAGTTGTTTCTGTATTCATCCAAACGGACGCTATATAACTGCAGCTGCTGCAGCGCGCATAGGCCCCAAATCACCACTGCCACCACTGCCACCACTGCCACCACTGCCACCACTGCCACCACTGCCACCACTGCCACCACTGCCACCACTGCCACCACTGCCACCACTGCCACCACTGCCACCACTGCCACCACTGCCACCACTGCCACCACTGCCACCACTGCCACCACTGCCACTACCACTACTACCACCACCATCACTACTACCACCACCATCACCACTTCCACCACGACCACCGCCACCACCGCCACCACTACCACCACTACCACCACTACCACCACTACCACCACTACCACCACTACCACCACTACCACCACTACCACCACTACCACCACTACCACCACTACCACCACTACCACCACTACTACCACCACTACTACCACCACTACTACCACCACTACTACCACCACTACTACCACCACTACTACCACCACTACTACCACCACTACTACCACCACTACTACCACCACTACTACCACCACTACTACCACCACTACTACCACCACTACTACCACCACTACTACCACCACTACTACCACCACTACTACCACCACCGCCACCACCACCGCCACCACCACCGCCACCACCACCGCCACCACCACCGCCACCACCACCCCCACCACCACCGCCACCACTGCCACCACTGCCACCACTGCCACCACTGCCACCACTGCCATCACGACCACCACCGCCACCACTGCCATCACGACCACCACCACCGCCACCACCGCCACCACCGCCACCACCGCCACCACCGCCACCACCGCCACCACCACCACCACCACCACCACCACTATCACCACTACCACCACTACCACCACTACCACCACTACCACCACTACCACCACTACCACCACTACCACCACTACCACCACTACCACCACTACCACCACTACCACCACCACTACCACCACCACTACCACCACCACTACCACCACCACTACCACCACCACTACCACCACCACTACCACCACCACTACCACCACCACTACCACCACCACTACCACCACCACTACCACCACCACTACCACCACCACTACCACCACCACTACCACCACCACTACCACCACCACTACCACCACCACTACCACCACCACCACCCACTCTCCGTGTTCCCGGCCCGGATCTGATGTAAAATGCCCTCAATGTGTGCTGACATGTCGTGACCGCCACCGCCCCCGTATGCTGACCGTCCCGATGTCCTGGGTGTCCCCGCAGAAGGACGAGGTGTACCTGAACCTGGTGCTGGAGTACATCCCCGAGACGGTGTACAAGGTGTCGCGGCACTACAACCGCTCCAAGCAGACCATACCGATCAGCTTCATCAAGGTAAGGCCCATTCCGGCAGCACGCGACGGCCGAGTGGGCGGCCAGATAGCCGGCAACAGGACATGTGAGCGGCTCAGCGCTGGCCAGCCGTGGATAGAGCCGATAACACAGTCGGCCGTGTAAGGGTGCGGACACCTTTGAATTCATGGTATGAATGATAGGACATACAGTTTTGTTATTTTGTCATGGATTTACGAGGGCGGGTGTTGTCGGAGGGCCTTTCATGATAAATAGGTGCGTTATGTGTGCCGTTTTTCCTGGCGCGAGTTGAGTAAAGGTATTTAGAACTTGTACTGATAGTTTTTGTCGGAAAGGTACCCCAGTGGCTGCCGGCTGGTGGCGAAATACAGACTGTTGGTGTTGACTGTGGCGGATACATTGCTGTGGCGAGGCTTTCAGTGATATACTCACCTCATGTCCGCCCCTGTAGCTCAGTTGGGAGAGCTCTGGGCTTCTGACCTCACCGGGTAGTGGCAGCCCGGGTTTGAATCGCTTCGGCGCTCACTATTTGCCCCTGACTGGGATGGCCTGTGGATGGTGGCAGTGGTCGCACTCAAGGTCAGGTGACGTCAGAGGGCGGGACGGACCGTGTCCAGGTATGTTGGGCACGTAAAACTTTCGCCTCTAAATTCTGCCGGACGCCAGGAGTTGCTTGATCGGGTGGTAGGGTCAGGGCCTGCGCAACAAGCTATGCTTAGCGCGGGGCCTGACCTCGGAAATCCATCCATTCAAAAATATTTGGACGAACTTTTGTTTAATGTTACCTGACCTTGCGCTGTAAAGGTTATTTGACGCTTTCGGAGCTCACCTGAACCGATATTGCCTTAGTAACGACTTTGGTTGTTTGTTGGTCTAAACTCTGATGCGGCGTTGTTTCGTCTTTTTCGTAACCATTGCACCATTGTTTTCGTAGTTCGCTGCGAAGTTTGTCTGCGCTCGGAGCGATCCGACCATATAGCCAGCTTGAGACAGTGATATATCGCGGGCCATTGCTGGGTGTACTTCTAGCGTCCACTAAAAGCCCTGGCTACCCTATGTGTTCATGTGTGGCGGTTCATTGTTGCCCGTACCTTAGCGGCCAACAGAGGCCGCGGCCGTCCCGGTGCGGCAGGCTGGGCCGACACTGCCGCCCTGTGTGCCCTAGCGGCCAACAGAGGCCGCGGCCGTCCCGGTGCGGCAGGCTGGGCCGACACTGCCGCCCTGTGTGCCCTAGCGGCCAACAGAGGCCGCGGCCGTCCCGGTGCGGCAGGCTGGGCCGACACTGCCGCCCTGTGTTCCCTAGCGGCCAACAGAGGCCGTGGCCGTCCCGGTGCGGCAGGCTGGGCCGACACTGCCGCCCTGTGTGCCCTAGCGGCCAACAGAGGCCGCGGCCGTCCCGGTGCGGCAGGCTGGGCCGACACTGCCGCCCTGTGTGCCCTAGCGGCCAACAGAGGCCGCGGCCGTCCCGGTGCGGCAGGCTGGGCCGACACTGCCGCCCTGTGTGTCCTAGCGGCCAACAGAGGCCGCGGCCGTCCCGGTGCGGCAGGCTGGGCCGACACTGCCGCCCTGTGTTCCCTAGCGGCCAACAGAGGCCGTGGCCGTCCCGGTGCGGCAGGCTGGGCCGACACTGCCGCCCTGTGTTCCCTAGCGGCCAACAGAGGCCGCGGCCGTCCCGGTGCGGCAGGCTGGGCCGACACTGCCGCCCTGTGTGCCCTAGCGGCCAACAGAGGCCGCGGCCGTCCCGGTGCGGCAGGCTGGGCCGACACTGCCGCCCTGTGTGCCCTAGCGGCCAACAGAGGCCGCGGCCGTCCCGGTGCGGCAGGCTGGGCCGACACTGCCGCCCTGTGTGCCCTAGCGGCCAACAGAGGCCGCGGCCGTCCCGGTGCGGCAGGCTGGGCCGACACTGCCGCCCTGTGTGCCTTAGCGGCCAACAGAGGCCGCGGCCGTCCCGGTGCGGCAGGCTGGGCCGACACTGCCGCCCTGTGTGCCCTAGCGGCCAACAGAGGCCGTGGCCGTCCCGGTGCGGCAGGCTGGGCCGACACTGCCGCCCTGTGTGCCCTAGCGGCCAACAGAGGCCGTGGCCGTCCCGGTGCGGCAGGCTGGGCCGACACTGCCGCCCTGTGTGCCCTAGCGGCCAACAGAGGCCGCGGCCGTCCCGGTGCGGCAGGCTGGGCCGACACTGCCGCCCTGTGTGCCCTAGCGGCCAACAGAGGCCGTGGCCGTCCCGGTGCGGCAGGCTGGGCCGACACTGCCGCCCTGTGTTCCCGATGCGTGACGCCCCGTGCCACCCTTTGTGATGTCTAACGCCGCCGGTCCGCCGCCCGCAGCTGTACATGTACCAGCTGTTCCGTTCGCTGGCCTACATCCACTCGCTGGGCATCTGCCACCGGGACATCAAGCCGCAGAACCTGCTGCTCGACCCGGAGTCTGGCGTGCTCAAGCTGTGCGACTTCGGCAGCGCCAAGATCCTGGTGGCAGGCGAGGCGAACGTCTCATACATCTGCTCGCGCTACTACCGGGCGCCGGAGCTGATCTTCGGGGCCACCAACTACACCACCAATATTGGTCAGTTGTCTCGTCCAATCTAGTCCAAATGGTATCTAGAAACTGGAGTTCCTTCCCCGTGTAAAACTGTGACTACACCACCCAAATTGGCGAGTCAGGAGGGGGGGGGGGGGGGGTGGAGGCTGTGATAAACGCTGGGTGTATTGTGACGTTACCACTTGGTCTTGCGGTTGGTACACTTTGGAACAGACTGAGCATCCCCGAAGACGCGCGACCGAAGCAATTGTGGGGCCGTAACCCCCAAGAACAAACAAATGCTCACATGGCGTGCTGAGAGAACACAAGGGTCTTGTACCTTAGACCTAAAAGGGAAGACATTTTTGTGATGTCTACTTCCAAATGCTGCAGTCTCCAATTTTGCCACGATTTTTTCCTCTGGTTATTAACGACGCAGTTGTCGCATCGTGTTGATTTTGTTGTGACATTCTGTGAGTGGTGACGCTCTGGTGCGGGCTCCATTCACGACTGGTGAGCAACATGCATGAGCAGAGTACCATCTGCTGGAGGGAGGACGTGCTGTGATTGACACACGCTTATAACGCTCGGGGTCGGCTCGCCAGCTGATGCGTTGCTGGCCGTTGTCATGGGCGTGACATGGGCGCCATCTGCAGTCAGCGTACTGTAACATGAGCTCTAAGCATCATCGATCGCCGGCTTAACTAGAGGCTGTGGTACTCTAAGAGGATAATATGATATGGTATGGTATGGTATGATATGATAATATGATATGGTATGATATGGTATGATATGATAATATGATATGGTATGATATGGTATATGGTATGATATGGTATATGGTATGATATGGTATTATATGGTATGATATGGTATGATATGGTATGATATGGTATGGTATGATATGGTATGATATGGTATGATATGATATGATATGGTATGATATGGTATGATATGGTATGGTATGGTATGATATGGTATGATATGGTATGATATGGTATGATATGGTATGGTATGATATGGTATGATATGATATGATATGGTATGGTATGATATGATATGGTATGATTTGGTATGATATGGTATGATATGATATGGTATGATATGGTATGATATGGTATGATATGGTATGATATGGTATGATATGGTATGATATGGTATGATATGGTATGATATGGTATGATATGGTATGATATGGTATGATATGGTATGATATGGTATGATTTGATATGGTATGATATGGTATGATATGGTATGATATGGTATGATATGGTATGATATGGTATGATATGGTATGATATGGTATGATATGGTATGATATGGTATGGTATGATATGGTATGATATGGTATGGTATGGTATGATATGGTATGATATGATATGGTATGATTTGGTATGATATGGTATGATATGGTATGATATGGTATGATATGGTGTGATATGATATGGTATGATATGGTATGATATGATATGGTGTGGTATGATATGATATGGTATGATTTGGTATGATATGGTATGATATGGTATGGTATGATATGATATGGTATGATATGATATGGTATGATATGGTATGATATGGTATGATATGGTATGATATGGTATGATATGGTATGATTTGATATGGTATGATATGGTATGATATGGTATGATATGATATGATATGGTATGATATGGTATGATATGGTATGATATGGTATGATATGGTATGATATGGTATGATATGGTATGATATGGTATGATATGGTATGATATGGTATGATATGGTATGATATGGTATGATATGGTATGATATGGTATGATATGATATGATATGGTATGATATGGTATGATATGGTATGATATGATATGATATGATATGGTATGGTGTGGTATTATATGATATGATATGATATGATATGATATCCCGTGCCGTGCCGAGGGGGGTAGACACCCCTCAGGTTTTTCGAGGATAGCGGATGCGCGCCGCCGTTTTTGGCACCGCTGTTTGGGCATCAATGGGGTGGGGACAGGTAGTGGGTTTTTTACGCATAACAAATTCAGCGTATTTTTCTCGATTTTTCAATATAATTATCACACACATCTTAGTCCGCCTTCTGTCCTAAAACTTCTTCTTAACTTCTCATATAAAGCAAAAACATTCTTTATTTTGTTTGTGACGTCACAACAGTCGTGATTTGTGACGGCACTTTTGATTTTCACTATGGTCGTGACGTCACAACTACAAGGACATGAGCTTAATTGTTTTAGTTTTTAATCATTTTTTTTACTTCATTCGCTTTTGTATAATAATAATGAAAAATTACATTATGCAAAATTATCCTTGTTTTTATTCACCCAAAAAAATGGTTACCTTACAAAATTGTCCCCAACCCAAAACTGTCCACATTATGTAACAAAATACCTTTGGTCATCTCAGGTCAGGTCACCAGACCAGGTAACGTGACTCCACCTCCAAAAACTTGTGGTCGTACCACAATCACAGTTTTTGGATGATCGGTTTTACACTTACAGGATTGCATAAGGTCATATATATCTACAATTCATTTATCTTGGATTTTTGTATATCAGCGACCTAAGGTCGGGTTAATTTCGTGACCTCCCCATTATAAGTTGATGGGGAAATATTCAAATGCTTCCTATTCCAAGGATACGCAAGATAGCAGTCTAATTCCTTCTGGATCATGTTATTATAGGCCATTCTTGATGACCTAGGTGCCATTTTTGTTCAGTGACCCCTAAAGGGTCAGCCGAGGTCATCCGAGGTCACCAACAGTTGTATGTCAATAACTCGACATAATAACGATAGATAAGTGAAACCGACACCGATGTGTTTGTCTCGTCGAGGCAAGTCTTTCCATATGCAACATGGCCTACTTGGGTGACCTTACACAATTTTACCATTTTTATATTGATTTATTTAATTGATTTGTATTTGATATTATTTATTTATTTGTTTACCTTTTACCAATATTGACCTTTATTGCCTTGACCTGAGGTCAAATTTTTCAGTTAGCCTAACCTGGCCAACACTAATATGAGTCGAAGTGCCTTGAGACAAACACGATGGCGTCAAAATTATTACATTGTCGTTATTAGATAAAAAGCTATTCGTAAAAAACTGTTTTGTAAAATAATAACCTTTTTGACATTTGATGAGCTCTGGAGCCTAAACTATTGACCTGAGCTAAAATCTGAGGACACCATGGCGATTGTATTTATCAAAAGCTTTCCACTGCTTTTTTCCGTGTGTTCCTAGCTAGCATAGTTCCTGTGATATTTGGAGGTTTCTGGAGCGAAGTGCTAAAACTGGAAAATCTGACCTTTGATGACCTCTAGTGACATCAATATTGACTTGAGGGGAAAATATCACAAGTACCTTCGAATGTGCTTGTCGAGAGCTTTCGAACGCCTTTTTCTGCGTCTTTATAGACCTTGTAGTTTTCGAGTTAGAGGGGTATCTACCCCCCCCCCCCCCCCCCCGGCACGGCGAAGGTGGCGCCGAGCACCGGCACGGCGCTTGATATGATATATGATATGATGTGAGTGATGTGAGTGATGTGATATGATTGATATGATATGATATGATATGATATGATATGATTGATATATGATTGATATGATATGATTGATATTATTGATGATATGCTATGATTGATATGATATGATATGGTGTGATGTGATGTGATGTGATATGATGTGATATGGTGTGGTATGGAGGGTACGGCAGTTGGACGTCGGTCAATGGTTTGTGCGCAGCATGGCTCCCGACTGGTTTGTGGGTAACCTGTGGCGGCACTGGCGGTGTAACAGCACGGTTAATGCTCGGCTGCAGTAGCCGCTTTAACACCCAATATTGATGTGCTAGGTTAGCGATCTTTCTCACCCTCTCCCATTGCCCTCTCTGGCCTGTGGATGAAGCTGTGGCCCACTAGGGATTAAACGTTGGTGTATGAGTACCGGGATATACCTTGAATGTATCGCCATTGCACCCAGTGACATGAATATACAGGAACACGCCTGCATATTCGCACCATTTCACCCTACTTCCATTCCGGGGACTGACTGCAGTGTTACTCGCGTCGGATGGTGTGGCTGCAGACTTTTACCAGATGGAACCTTGTGGAATCACTTACATCAGCTGCGAGTCGGAGTACAGCGACGTTTGCCGTTGTTCTTAACGAGCCCTTTAACAATGCCTTAGCCTTGGAACACTGAATACTAATCGTCCGCTCCAGGGAATGCAAATCTTGGTTTTCCTAGGAATGTCGTTGCAAACTGACATGTTATAGCAATCATTACTGTCTCGCCGTACTGTGACGTTGACTGTGACGTTGACGGTGACGTTGACGGTGACGTTGACGGTGACGTTGAATGTGACGTTAACTGTGATGTTGATTGTGACGTTGAATGGGACGTTGACTGTGATGTTGAATGTGACGTTGAATGTGACGTTGAATGTGACGTTGACGGTGACGTTGAATTTGACGTTGAATGTGACGTTGAATATGACGTTGAATGTGACGTTCGATTTGACTGTGACTGTGACTGTGACTGTGACTGTGACTGTGTCTGGTTATGACTGACGTTGACTGTCTGGTTATGACTGACGTTGACTGTCTGGTTATGACTGACATTGACTGTCTGGTTATGACTGACGTTGACTGCATGGTTATGACTGACGTTGACTGTAACTGGTTATGACTGACGTTGACTGTCTGGTTATGACTGACGTTGACTGTAACTGTGTCTGGTTATGACTGACGTTGACTGTCTGGTTATGACTGACGTTGACTGTCTGGTTATGACTGACGTTGACTGTCTGGTTATGACTGACGTTGACTGTAACTGTGTCTGGTTATGACTGACGTTGACTGTCTGGTTATGACTGACGTTGACTGTCTGGTTATGACTGACATTGACTGTCTGGTTATGACTGACGTTGACTGTGACTGTGTCTGGTTATGACTGACGTTGACTGTGACTGTGTCTGGCTATGACTGACGTTGACTGTGACTGTGTCTGGCTATGACTGACTGTGACTGTGACCGTTCATCAGACGTGTGGAGCGCCGGCTGCGTGCTGGCCGAGCTGCTGCTGGGCCAGCCCATCTTTCCCGGAGACAGCGGTGTGGACCAACTGGTGGAGATCATCAAGGTGCTGGGCACGCCGACCCGCGAGCAGCTCGGCGAGATGAACCCAAACTACACAGAGTTCAAGTTCCCGCAGATCCGCGCCCACCCCTGGCAGAAGGTGAGAGCGACGCGGCGGGGTAGGCTGAGGGTGCTGATTGTTGTGGGGTGGGCGGGGACGGCGGCCGGCACTGAGACGCTACTGCTGCTGCTGCTGCTGCTGCTGCTGCTGCTGCTGCTGCTGCTGCTGCTGCTGCTGCTGCTGCTGCTGCTGCTGCTGCTGCTGCTGCTGCTGCTGCCAAACCGGGAGGGCACCAGTCCGATTTTGAGTCTGGGCAGATGTCACTGATGTGGACAGTGGTTGGATTTTCTGGGTGACAATGCCTCCTTGCAGCAGGGTTTGGATGCAGGCACGTCAGATTTGTGCTTAGTATCCATCAGATAAACTTCAGATATTGCCCTGCAGCCCAAATTGTCACATACATGTCTAAGGTTTGTTGTACATAGTAGCAAATCAGACGAACACAAATGTGTTCGCGTGAGATTGAACTAAAACGTCATCTAACTGTACCATACGCGAGTGCAGTGTTTCTGTCAATGCAGCTGTTCTATATTCTTGGCTGCCATGGCTCCTGCCAGTATCTGTCGCTGTCCCCACGCATTGTTCGCGAAAACCGGGCCTTGCTGACGGTTGGGCCTTTGCAGTTGCTCCTCGAAAGTCCTAAGCCGATCAAAGGGCACGCTAAGATCCGCGTAAGTGCCGTCCGCCGGCTCCGCCCTGCCGCTCGCCGCGGGGCCGGCCGCGCCCCGGCCGCAGCGTGCCCGTGTGTCTGTGGACGTGTGCGTGTGCGTGACTGTGCGTGGCCGTGTGCGTGCTTTTACCCGAGCTCGGATGCATCCCTTTCGTCCCGACTGTGCAGTGCCTTTTGAACCTGTCGAGTTGGCGTGGAGGGCGGGGAGCCGAGAGCCGGGCCGGGTTGGTCGTTCCGCTGGTAGGGAGTCTTTGATGCGGTATTGACGGTAACATCTGCACAAGGAAAACTGAATGACGAATAGTACCGGGATGCGAAGACGCATGCGAATTACATATCTTGTCTTTGGCCTTTCTTTCTGTGCTATCGATACCATATAATTGCCGTCTGACTGCTTTCATCTATTTGAAAACAGCCACACCATTGTCCTTAAGCCTCTGGCTGTTCATTCCATTGCAAGGCCCAGGAAGACGCCGTCTTTTTCTAGCCCTGACTTATATTGCAATTTCCTCAATCACTTAGTGGAGCGCTTTCATTGCTGGAAACAATATTGCCTGTCTGGTGGGCAATTAGGCTCCAAATGAGATCAACTTCCACTGTGGTGTATATCGCAGAGGTAGAGTATTTTGCAGGCTCATACCTATATGGTAGCGACCCCGTAAGTCACGTGGTGTGGAGGGGGGAGGAGGTGTAACACCAGCTCGCAAGGGAACTGTGCGTTTAGCTCGCGGCGATCGACTAAGAGGTTATCAGTTACCACATTTACATATATTGGAGGCTCCTGGTGGCATTTGAAGTCAGGCCGGCATCACTTTAGTGTAGCTTAATGGATTCACGTCATCGCTTGGTTTTAGAATTGGCCAACCCATTAATGTATTAGTCAGTGGCCCACCACGCTTGGATATTGTATTAATTTTACATTTCAGTTTTACTTTTAATTTGTTTTTGGGAAGTTAGATCGACCCATTAGTGCTGTGATGTAGATACATTAAAGGTGAAATACGTTAACCTGATCTGAACTCGTCAGCATCCAAATATAATTAGGCGACGATGAACCAGCATTCCACTTTCCAGTATGCCATAGCTGATAATGGATCAGGGTGCAGGCGTTGCCAGCGACTTTCGAGGAGACAAAACCAAAAAGCATCCATTTTCCATTTCATCTTTCCACATTCTGTTACTGCTTGCTGGAACCCCAAGTAGTTCTTAACCAATCCGACGAAATAGCCATTTTCCATCGCGTCTGTCCACATTCAATTATCTCCTGCTGTGACCAAGTATTGGTCCACGAATACCGGGTGCACCTGGGGGACTGGCGGCCTGCGTGGTCCGTGTCCCGTGTCCCGGTCACCACTGGTACGCGTGCCGCCGCACCGGCCACTGAGCCTGGTCCCCTATCGACTGGCCGCGGCAGAGCCGGCGCTGCCTGCGGCCGGCCGCCGCCGCCGCCGCCGCCCGGTCGATGGCCGGCAGGTCCACTGGAGTGCAGCGGCACTGCGGAGTGTGGTCAGCGGGCGTGCCATGACTGCTGGACCGAGCACCGCCTCGACACGGTCCGGTCCGACCAGACCCTGACCCTCTTGGTCAACGCACAAAATCAGTTAGTTTGGGCAGGGGCAAATTCCAGAAAATTGGACAAAAATCACAACAGCAAAAAATGCATAAGGTTTAGCCTCCTTGTGTAACTGCATTGAGAACTGATTTGGATACATCCATCTTCAGTAATAATTGCTTGGATTTTCTCTTGAAATCAGTATTGTGTCCATGTTGATCACATTTCCGTCGTTTTGAGGGGAGCCATTGTCCGGATGGCTCCCGTGGACCCGCCCTTGCCCGCCCATGCCCGCCCTTGCTCGCCCTTGCCCGCCCTTGCCCGCCCTTGCCCTCCCTTGCCCGCCCTTGCCCGCCCTTGCCCTCCCTTGCCCGCCCTTGCCCTCCCTTGCCCGCCCTTGCCCGCCCTTGCCCGCCCTTGCCCGCCCTTGCCCGCCCCCTCCACCCCGTCTCGTGGTGCGACGCTGCCATTTCAATAGGAGCGACAGACAGCACCTGTCTGTGGTTCCCCTGTATCCAGGCCCATCCTAACGCAGCCAGAGCAGAGTACCGTCTGGAGTGGCCGGCATGTCCTGCGTCCGTTCTCCGTGACTGACGGGGCCAGGCCGGGACGTGGCATGCCATCTACTGTCTTGTTTGGCAACACCCCTTCGTAACTGTGAGGTAACGGCTAATCGTACGTGTCTGCCTCCTTCAGTCCCGCTGGCGATAAACGCGACTGGCCTCGTGCGTGTTGTGGAAGGTGGTACGCATGCCACATTATTTTGCTCGGAGATTTGCTGACACTTTGACAGTTTGTTTTGGTCATTGACCAGTTGTGTATGATTATTTTATTCGTGGTTAACCTCATCACGGCTGTGCGGGACGACTGCTAGCTGACGTTAATTCACCTCGTGTAAAGGGACACTGCGGTGGTAAGGCAGGATTTGGCGTCAATGAATTGATTTTATTTGATTTCAATTAATCTTGTTTGGTGGGTTCAAAATGACCGAAGTAGTCGTCGCGCACTAAAACCAATAAACAAACAAACAATGGTCTTGTTTGATTTACTTGGTAGAGTTTTGCATTCCAAGAAATGCAAGAAATGGCATGCAAGTCGGCCGATACTAGATTTTGTTTCAGTTAATTGGTTGATTTTATTTCTGAGAAATGCTGCTCAATGCTAGCAAAGCTGTTATGATACGCAAAAACATACGTGAATACACACAAAATGGTGTCTCGTCGTAAACATAATATGAACTGGATCAATTCATATTCATTTGGTGTTATTAAAATATACATAATAAGGACCAGGATCTGCATATGCCAATCCATCGACTTATACATCCGGCAATCCGATGCAACCTAAACAGTGGAAGAAGATTAAAAAGGCCAACCTATGATTGTATACAGTCAATCATTGTCGAAGCAAAATTCGCTGGAGTTGGCTTCCATTCGATGAAGTTGATTGAATTGGCTTGGAGGATCCAAAGGATAAGTTCTGCCCATCGGAGTTAATAAGGCTTTGGTTCAGTACTATGTCTGCAGTCCCTCGATAACAATTTTAGTGTTATGCTTGACAAAAATATGGATGGGATCAAGGAAAAGGATGTGCCAGGCAAATCAAGCTCTCCAAATCAGTTCAGCAAGGCAAATATGTTGTCTGACTGGCATTGTCCCTTTATGAGGTATTCCTAACGTTCGCCTTGCAGCTTGAAACCTCTAATAATGAATATGTCTGTCTGTCAAAAGTGTACAATGATATCTTTAAACTAGTAGAACAAATTGACAAATATCTGGGAATGGGCATTTTAAGCGTGTCAGTGCATTGTCATGTATACAATAGCCGACGAGATCCTATAGCAAGTATGGTTAGTGTTCTCGGGGAGCGGTATGTGCTAGCGTACCTAGACATTAGCTACGTGGTTGGTGCCTGGTACAGTGTGAAACGGCACCAGACTTGCCGGTATAGTATGTATAATGGTACCCGACTAGTCTCCTGACAGCACCCGACTGCAGCGTGTACGCGAGTTACGTCACCATCACCTGACACTGATGCGACCAGTGGTTCGGTTGTGCTGTGTCGACTCGGGTAGATGGCTAGGCCATCGGCAGCATGTTCTGTGGCAGTACTACGCAGTCTGACTTCGACGAGCTGTGTGCTAGCTGTGTGAGAGCTGTGTGCTAGCTGTGTGCTAGCTGTGTGAGAGCTGTGGCGGTGCTCTATCCACATACGACTGGTCTGCTCGTGACTCGGCTGTACTCCAGAGTCACGACTCATGACTCCTCACTCCCCGCCCGCCACCCAACCCGTCCCACGCGCCTCTGTGTGGGGTCACGAGCGCGTGTGTACCCGCCTTACCGTGTCTGCTACTCTGTCTAACGCCACCGCCGCCGTCCGCTCGCTCGCTCGCTGCAGGTGTTCCGGGCGCGGACGCCGCCCGAGGCCATCGACCTGGTGTCTCGTCTGCTCCAGTACACTCCCACCATGCGCACCACGCCGCTCGAGGCCTGCGCGCACGGCTTCTTCAACGAGCTGCGCCTGCCGCAGGCGCGCCTGCCCAGCGGCCGAGAGCTGCCACCGCTCTTCAACTTCACCGACGCAGGTGAGGTGGCGGCTGGTGGCGAAGGGGGAGACGGGGGAGACAGGGCAGGTTGGTTTAACGGCACTGTTGTTAGGAAGGGCGGGTGGGTTGCCAGGAAGGGTTTCCAACAAAATGTCGGTAACATTTCAGCTCGAGATACACCCATATGTTTAACTCGGGGATTGGGATCGAGTACATTCATCTGTTTCGTGATGGATTTTGTTTTATATTCAATTTACTGTGTGAAAGCGAAGTAGTTAACGCTCGATACTTGGCCCACATCCGCCATGTTGTGACGTCAGCTAGAGAGGGCATCTGTGAACTCGGAATGTGTGGCAGGTTTGTGTATGCTGGCGGTCTTGCTGCACGTCGTGCCGTGATTGGTCATCTGCTGTCATCTGACGTGCTCTCTACCCCGTCTAGAACACCTGCTGTCATCTGACGTGCTCTCTACCCCGTCTAGAACACCTCCTGGCGTCGTCTTTCGCTCGTCCGTCTGACCGCTTGTCTCTCCGGGTGTCCCGCAGAGCTGAAGCCCAGTCCGTCGCTGGCCAGCACTCTGATTCCGGCGCACGCCCGCGCCGGCAGCGCCGCCGCCGCCGAGCCGGACGGCGCCGCGCCGCCGCCGGAGCCGGCCGCCGCCTCCTCGTCGGGCGCCGCCGGCTCGGCCGCCACCTGACGCCGCTGAGAGCCGCTGAGAGTCGCCCCGCCCCCGCCCGCGCCTCGCCGCCCCCGCTGCCGCCGCCGCTACCGGCCCGGCGCGGCGCGGCGCCGAATGTCTGTGTTTGTGGGCGCACGCGAGCAGGGTGCCGTGTGTCGTGCGGCTAACACCCGGATCACAGGACCTCTCTGCCAGCGTACACTGCAATATCTCCGTATCCATCTGTAGTTGCCATTTGTGTGTGTACCTGCGGGGGCGCGGCCGAGCCTCCCCGTATGCAGACGCGTGCCATGGGCCAGCTCCGGGCCGTCCCTCGCCGCTCGCTGGCGCGCGCGCGCGTGTTTTATTTCCGCTGATGCCGGCGTGAGCGCGTCGCCCCGTTTTACATTGCACAGGGAGCCGTAGATGCGTGGCGCTGCGCTCACCGCCTCTAGATAGGGGTTTTGTAATGCCGGATCACTCACCTGTCTCTATCTCTTCGCTCTAACTTTCTTTCTGTATATCGCTCCGTATTTCGCTATCTTTGTCTGTATCTCGCTCTCTCTCTCTGTCTCTGTCTCTCTGTCTCTCTGTCTCTCTGTCTCTCTGTCT
>JAXIVJ010010825.1:2500-45853 GCA_036785665.1 Chirona hameri | reverse complement strand
ACAAGGAGGGCTTACTCTACAAGAAACAATAAAATCGGAGTTATCGGGTATATTGTAACACTCTGACGAAAGGTGTTACAATATACCCGAAAGCTCCACTTCTAAGTTTTTCTTGTGGAGTAAGTCCTCTTTGTATTTAATCTTCACCTGGGATCTCTACGTGCTTTTGGTCCTTCTGGTCTGACCAGGGACTCCTCTGACCTTCCCAGAAGCCCTCTTGTGTGTCAAGAGGCCCATTCGGCCTGTCCAGAAGTCCTTCCGACCTAGCCAGAGACTGCACTGGCTGCTTTGTCGCCCTGCCGACATGCTCAGGGGCGCCTCCGACCTGCCCAGGGGCCTCTCCAATATGGCTAGGAACTCATCGGGCATGTTCAAGGGCTCTTCCGACCGGTCGAGGGACCCTTTCGGTCTAGGCCAGGGGCCCCTCTGACTTGTCCAGGAGCCCCTCCGATCTGCCCCAGCGACTCTTCTGGTCGAACTGCCCTGGCTGCTTTGTCGCTCTGACGACATGTTCAAGAGGCCATCCGACCTGCCCTAGGGTCCCTCCGTGCTGACTAGGGGCCCATTTGTGTCATGTTCAGCGTCCCTTCTGACCCACCTAGGGGCCCTTTTGGTCTGGCCAGGGCCCTCCAATCTGCTCAAGGGCCCTTATCACTGACAAGGGACTGCGCTGACCGCTTTGTCGCCCTGCCGACATGCTCAAGGGTTTCGCATCCGGCCCAGGGGCCCCTCTGTGCATGTTAGGGGCCCATTCGACGTATTCAGGGGGCTCTCTGACCCGATTAGAGGCCCTTTCGGTCTGGCCAGGGGCCCCTCTGACATGCACAGGGCTCTTTTGAACGTCCACGGGCGGCCGCACCCTCTCCCTTGGCTACGGGCCTGCAGTGGTCTCTTCAGTCTGGCTAGGAACTCATCCGGCATGTTCAAGGGCCCTTACGCCCGGCCCAGGGACCCTTTAGGTCTAGCCAGGGACCCTTCCGACTTGCCCAATAGCCCCTCCGATCTGCCCAGCACTCTTCTGGTCGGACTGCGCTGGCTGCCTTGTCGCCTTGCGACATGCTCTGAGGGCCCTCCGACATGCCCTGGGGCACTTCCGAGCTGACGACTAGGGGCCCATTCGGCATGTTCAGGGGCCCTTCTGACCCACTTAGGGGCCCTTCCGTTCTGGTCAGGGGCCCTCTGACCTACACAGGGGCCTTTTTAACTTTCCAGGGGCCCTCTGGCCTGTCCAGGGGCACTCCAACCTGCTCAGGGGCCCTTATGACGGCAATGGACTACGCTGGCTGCTTTGTGGCCCTGCCAACATGCTCAGGGGCCTCTCGCCTGGCCCGGGCTCGTCTGTGCTGTCTAGGGGGCCTATTCTACGTATTCATGGTTCCCTCTGACCCGCTCAGGGCCCTTTCGGTCTAGACAGGGCCCCTCTGACATGCACAGGGTTCTTTTGAACGTCCAAGGGGCCTTCTGGTCTTTCAGAGAGGGCTCTGGTGGCAATAAATGGCCTCTGAAGTGCTCTAAACTCTCTAAAGACCACGCTTCGCGTGGTAAAGAGCCCATGATATCGCGCTTCGCGCGGTCTCGTCGGCCCTTTTCGGCGCGCGCAGCACGCCGAAAAGGGCCTTCCTGGCCTCCGGGGGGGGGGGGGGGGGGGGCGCACCTGCCGCCCCTGCCCCCACCCCCGCCCACCCCTATGTGCCTGATCTCAGATGACATCAAAACGTCCCGAAGGTGGAACGACGAGCACCGTTCAGGGACGCATATTCGCGCGCCATATCCCGATGAGGAACCTCGCGCGTCTCCTGATGGACATGGCACTTGGCAGACTACCACAGAGTTGAGTTTGCGCTGCTTCATCGCGCCCCGAGACAGTCTGAGAGAACATTCAGCTCGTCCGGGTCACAACGGGTCAATACAACAACCCCCCCCCCCCCCACTGTGGCGCCGCCCTGCGTCTATCGATTTCAGGTGCTAACTCCATCTTTGTGGAAAAGGTGATAATCTCCCTTTAAACCCGACGCGTAATTCTTTGAACACGTAACCAACTTAATTGATCTGAGTCTAATAGAGCACTAGTTATCAGCGTGAATTATATGGTTGCTCCCTTTTGATAACCAGAATGACTCTTTACCCCCTCCCCGCTTGCGCAGACCGCAGTTCTCGGCTTTCAGCTATGCGGTACAGCATAACTTCAGGCGTTTACTACTAGTGCCATCTAGGGACAGAAATATAAGTAGACATGTGCGCTGTTGGTGTTAGTAAAAAACAGTGATTACCAGCATATAATAACACATAAACCGTAGCACATGCTGAGGAACATTTAACATGACTTGGTTTTGATGTTCTTACGATAATATAGTGACAGTGAAACAAAAACTGGGATAGATGCGTGTGCAATGCGCATTGCACGCAATCATCCAACGAATCAGCTACTTGATTTATCACTTAGTTGCTAATCGCCATTACCCTCACCCAAAAGCTCCATTGCCACCAACTGCCAATGGTGGCAATGGAGTATTATAGCCAGTATTATGGCCAACTGTTAGAAAAGACATCTCGGTTTGGTTTAGGAGACCGCCCGGTAGCGGAGTTTTAGTTGAGGAGATGACCCTGCCCAGCAGTTCCTTTCGCGGGCGTTTGGAAGCCTCGTCTGTCGTCATAGTTTGTCATCTAGGACAGCCTTTTGACGTCATGTTGGGGGTGTTCGTCCGCCCAGTGCCTCTGATGCCACCGCCGTGTGACGCCATGTTGTTTCTCTCCGGACTTATAGAAGGCGTGGCGCCGGGGTTGGAACAGTCGGCTGTCCGGTCCCTGCTGGTGGAGCAGAAGGTATCCGTCTCCAGCCGCCCAGCTGGTACTCCGCGTTCTGCAACAGATGGGTCTCCCTCATCGGCGTGAGTGGCACAGTGGTGCCATACTGTGACGCAGTGGTGCCATACTGTGACGCAGTGCCGACAAAGTGTGACGCAGTGGTGTCATACTGTGACGCAGGGGCGACAAAGTGTGACGCAGTGGTGTCATACTGTGACGCAGGGGCGACAAAGTGTGACGCAGTGGTGTCATACTGTGACACAGTGGTGCGATACTGTGACGCAGGGGCGACAAAGTGTGACGCAGTGGTGTCATACTGTGACGCAGTGGCGACAAAGTGTGACGCAGTGGTGTCATACTGTGACGCAGTGCCGACAAAGTGTGACGCAGTGGTGTCATACTGTGACGCAGGGGCGACAAAGTGTGACACAGTGGTGCGATACTGTGACACAGTGGTGCGATACTGTGACGCAGGGGCGACAAAGTGTGACGCAGTGGTGTCATACTGTGACGCAGTGCCGACAAAGTGTGACGCAGTGGTGTCATACTGTGACACAGTGCCGACAAAGTGTGACGCAGTGGTGTCATACTGTGACGCAGGGGAGACAAAGTGTGACGCAGTGGTGACATACTGTGACGCAGTGCCGACAAAATGTGACGCAGTGGTGTCATACTGTGACGCAGGGGCGACAAAGTGTGACACAGTGGTGCGATACTGTGACACAGTGGTGCGATACTGTGACGCAGGGGCGACAAAGTGTGACGCAGTGGTGCGATACTGTGACACAGTGGTGCGATACTGTGACGCAGGGGCGACAAAGTGTGACGCAGTGGTGTCATACTGTGACACAGTGGTGCGATACTGTGACGCAGGGGCGACAAAGTGTGACGCAGTGGTGTCATACTGTGACGTAGGGGCGACAAAATGTGACGCAGTGGTGGCATACTGTGACGCAGGGGCGACAAAGTGTGACACAGTGGTGCGATACTGTGACACAGTGGTGCGATACTGTGACGCAGGGGCGACAAAGTGTGACACAGTGGTGCGATACTGTGACGCAGGGGCGACAAAGTGTGACGCAGTGGTGACATACTGTGACGCAGTGCCGACAAAGTGTGACGCAGTGGTGTCATACTGTGACGCAGGGGCGACAAAGTGTGACGCAGTGGTGTCATACTGTGACACAGTGGTGCGATACTGTGACGCAGGGGCGACAAAGTGTGACGCAGTGGTGTCATACTGTGACGCAGGGGCGACAAAGTGTGACGCAGTGGTGTCATACTGTGACGCAGGGGCGACAAAGTGTGACGCAGTGGTGCGATACTGTGACACAGTGGTGCGATACTGTGACGCAGGGGCGACAAAGTGTGACGCAGTGGTGTCATACTGTGACGCAGTGGCGACAAAGTGTGACGCAGTGGTGTCATACTGTGACACAGCTGCGACTGTTTCCATGTGAGCAGCACCGGCTGATATTGCGGAAATCATTTTTATTCAAGAAAATCATATATTTCCTTAGCGTCTTATAATTTTAAATTTGTGTTCATGTGGCAGTATTGCATTCTTGCAGTGTTGCACGTATACATGCATTCCACTAACGGATCTCGAGGTCTGATATCTAGGATCTTGGCACTGGATCAACTGAAACTTTCAAGCACTGTTCCCTGTATCCATTGTCGGTTCTGCCGGCTCACATGCCGCCTGCCTGCCTGTCCTGCAGATGCTGCTGAAGCTGGTGATGATGATGATGGTGAACTGGCTGTACTGCCTGCTGACGGTACTGTCTGTGCTAATGATCTGGCTGTACGCCCGTCACGCCAGCCCCGGCTGCCCGGCCGCGCTGGCCGACTCGTTCTCACTCGCAGACTGGCTGAGGGACACACTGGCGAAGGCAGTCGGACGGTGGGTAACACTCCAACGGTGACGCGCGTAGACGGTACCATACTCAGGCCATGTAGTGTGCTACGTGTCTTGGCGAAAACCATGTGTGACAAGTTAAATATGAAACTACATCAGTAAATTAAGTTTTTGCCTATTTACGTTTTATTTTGTCAGCTAATGTTACTGATGCGACATCAGCTAGTTTTGCTACTTGATCGGTATAACTTAGTTCATGGTTGGTGAGTGCCCTTGTTCGTACTGCGCGGCTGGAAGCCTGTGCGCTATCACGTCCGAGCGTTGACAGAGAGGAGCTAATACCAGCCATTAACCCGGCCTCTCGACGTTCTGCTTCCACCGACAGGAGGCGCCCGGCCACACAGTACGAGCGGATGGTGGTGACACCCATGGCACCCGGCGTGAACGTACAACAGACCCAGGTTACAGAGGAGAACGAGGACTTCGAGGACCGCTCGCGCTACCACCAGTCCACCGTGCAGCCCTCCAAGCCCCTGCTGGCTGACGACTGAGGCACGCTCCAGTCCACCGTGCAGCCCTCCAAGCCCCTGCTGGCTGACGACTTAGGGACGCTCCAGTTCACCGTGCAGCCATCCAAGCCCCTGCTGGCTGACGACCGAGAGACGCTCCAGTCCATTTTGCAGCCCTCCAAGCCCCTGCTGGCTGACAACTTAGGGACGCTCCAGTTCACCGTGCAGCCCTCCAAGCCCCTGCTGGCTGACGACTGAGGCACGCTCCAGTTCACCGTGTAGCCCTCCAAGCCCCTGCTGGCTGACGACTGAGGGACGCTCCAGTCCACTGTGCAGCCCTCCAAGCCCCTGCTGACTGACGACTGAGGCACGGAGCTGCCGGCATCAGAACACCAATGTCTCTGAACATCAGAGGACTGAGTGTCCCCTGGGCTGCTGCACGGCTGTGACGTCAGGAGTTGACGTCACATCCGGCTGTGACGTCAGGGGTTGTCTGAGGCTTCATATGGAGCGGCGAATGTCACGAAAGCGGCGCGGTATCTGCCAGCAGCGCAATGATCTCACCGGCACCGTGGCGGCCGTGGTTAGAGTCGTCTATGTATTATGGAGTATCGGTTCTATTTTCTGCCACCAGGTAGCGCTGGTGTTGTGCTGTGGTGTACCACCAGATGTCACTGGTGTTGTGCAGGTCACTATCCCGCTGAAACTGCGCCCGGTACGGCTGGTTATCGTGAAAGTAGTCCCCGGGAGAGGACGTTGCTCCCCAGAGTCCTGTGCTGCCGGCGGGAGGAGGAGACAGGGCCCTATGCTATAGGCTATATGCTCATGCGGTACGGTGTGAACTATTTGTCCTCTGGCGTTATATTCTGTGACGCAGCTCCCCTGCCCCGATACAGAAAACCGGTGATCTCTGCTATTTTCACATCGTCAGGTCTATGAACATGTGACCAGGAGTACCGTCTCCCTTGGGCCATGGTCGATGATATCTCAGTCACGCAGACAACGTAGATCGTGACCGCAATTTGTAAACGCTGACTTGATCAATTTGAACGCATGGTAACTTTACCAATGTTTGAGGTAGCTCGTCCCTAGCAGCTAACTAGGTCAGTATTATCCCGATCGACTGCATTTATGCAACAGGGTACATTTATCAGTTCCATCGCAATAGCATGACGATAATATGTTTACCTTTCGCAAACAAATGCTCAGGATATCAGCTTTTACATATATAGTACAGTATATCCTAAATGTAGACGTCAAGCTGTGGCTCGGATATAATGTATTGTATGCATTGTATGGCGTTTCAGCCATGCTTAAATGTTTGATGTAAAATGCACACATAAACTATGTATGTATTCGATGTGAAATGCACAAAAGCACTGCACAATGCACACGGCAACAGCATGTACTCGTACGTGCATGATGCATACCGAAATCAATGTTTGTATTAAAGTGTTACTTTATCAAGGCTTGAATGGACTTAAGACCAAGTATTATTTCAAGCGTATTCAATGAAAATCTCAGCTTCTTAAATGTAAAACAGAATATCTAAAGCCTGACTGAGTCAACTCTACGATTCAGGGTTTATATCTCATGACAATACGCCTACAGTTTGACTAGCTCTGAAGTTCTGGCTGCTAGCTAGCTGTTGGTTTAGACAACGGACCCAGACATTGATCTGGCCACGCACTGCGATCGAGCTGAATGTGATGCTTCTGTACAACACGGGGCACGGGCTCTTCCAACCTCCCAGTGCTTCCTTCTCTCATTGGGCTCCTTCTCTTCAAACATTGGACAGGGGCTCCCAGTTTACGCCACACCACAGCTTGGCGGTCGCCGATCTGTCTGTGAGGGATGTGACTGCTGCACACTATACGTCCTCATTGCCTGCCTCGTCATGGGACAGGTTCTGTTTCGAACTGACGCCATGCTACCTCAGGGGTTCGTTTGTTCTATCTATCTGGAAGCACGAGCACCGATGTTTCCCATGCATGCTTGCCGTTCATTTCTGTGTTGTCACGCATTGCCAGTGTTTGTGGAGTGACCTTCATACGATGCCAGTGGTTCACCTTTGCTTGTTGTCCGGTACTGTCTCAATGTCCTGCAATGGGAATGCTGGCAGACGCAAGCAACAGCTGATGTTATGTACATCACCAATGAGAACACACACCAGCCATGCCAAAAGCTGTGCTATATGTCGTATCTACAGAATATACGTGATCCTATTTTTCAGTCATCGGTTTTATGTCACTATGAGAAGGGATGTCGGATGTGTCTGTGTATGAATAACAAGAAATTCAGAAACGAACTCAATGCTGATAGCTTTAACCCTCGCCCTACGGGGGGAGGGGCCTGACAGGCCCCCCTGAGGTTTTTCTTGAATAACTTTTGACACATGAGGTGAATCTTGCTAAAAAAAAATTAGTAGCTGAGTTTACAATAATTATACGTAGGCTGTAAACATTTATTTGAAATTGGTTAAGTATTTTGGGAGATAATAATGTTTTGATGACGTCATGTTGGTACAAAAATGAGAAATATTTGGAAAATCGTAGAAAACAGAGTTTTAAAGAAAATTGCAAACTCAATTCACCAAAGATACAAAAAGGCATTCTCTTTAAAATGGCAATCTCGGATTTGCAAATGTTTTGGTTTTTGACCCCTAAAATATTTTTTTTCGTGTGAAAAATCGCCACAAAATCAAAATTATCAAAGATCTTAAAAAACGGAATATATGTGAGAGAACTAAGTATGGACGATACTCATACCAAATTTCAAAGCAATATCTCCATTATTGACTGAGTGATAGCTTCCTAAGTGTAAGAAACTGATGACGTCATTTGTTAAAATATTTTTTTTGACATTTTTGGACAAGATACGAACACATAATTACTTTTTGTATTTATGAGCCAAAACTGGTCTAGGAACTTGCTTTTTTATTTACATTTATCAATTTCTAATTTTGAGGTTTTCTGAAGAGCAAAATCGCTGTTCTGGACGTGGTAAATCTGAGGTCATTCACTTGACCTGGAAGGTCACCCGTTGACCTGAAACCTAAAAAAATTGCATACTGTTAGATTCCTCTCATGAAAGGCAACATGCTGTTCTTACCGCATTGCTCTAAGTTGCTTGGTTTGGAAGTTAACAGGGGGGGGGGGCTGTCAGGCCCCCCCGTAGGGAGAAGGTGTAACAGCTCCCGTAGGGCGAGGGTTAACACATTTGTCAACGAAATAGGACAAACCTCTACACTTCGGTCATTGATAAGGGATCATCAAAAACAGTAACACTATCACTGCATCACTGTATCACTGTATCACACTACTCATGTATATCACTGTGGTCAATAATATGGGATCAGCCGAAGCTTCAACACATGGGCACAACACAGGGGACCAGAGGTAAAATGCAAACCCACCAATCATGTACGTTGGGCTCAAGGATCCAAGTGAAGGTATGTACCCGAGTTCGTCTAGAATTCTCAAATAGGGGTTAATTACCCCACTTGGGGTAATGGAACCATCGGACGGGTAATTGCGATTGAACAGCTAAGCGAGAAATGAAAGCTGGTTTGCTTCCCATTGGTGGACGATGCATATCTATACTATCCCGGTTTCTGTTTCTCTGACGCAGACCACTGGTACCGTATCGCAAAAAGCATCGAAAGCAAACATGCAAAATGATGCTTAGCCGCCTTTGCTGTAGAGCCCCGTTGGATGCAAATTAGCCCCGTTGGATGCAAATTTGTGAAGGATTTTGCGGAATGTAGCACAATGCATCTATATCACTAATTTTCTAGCCGTACGTCTGTCTGTGTGTCTTCATTTCTTTAGCCACACGCACAGCACAGACGGCAGCACTGATGACGGTGAAATTTGCACACACGACAGCTTCAAGCTTTGTGACGATCCACGGCAAAAACTCAAGTCGCTCCGATGCCGGTGTCGGTCACAGCACGCGTCAGAAGGGGCATGTTTTCCTTCTCTCGCAATGATAAATCCGATCCAAATAGCCGTCGCTCGAAAAAGCTTTTAGCACTAGCGCGATGCTATTGGTTCCAGGGACCTCAGCTGAGCGGGGCCGCTAAATAAATAAAACGCTGTAATACCTGTTTTGGTCGGCGTAAGTTAACGGCACCACCGACGCCAACGGCGTCGCCTCTTCGCGCAGCGAAGCAAGCGGGGAACGCTTGTCTATATCACTAATTTTATAGCCGTACATCTGTCTGTTCATGTGTCCTCATTTATTTAGCCACACGCACAGGACAGACGGCAGCACCGATGACGATGAAATTTGCACACACGACAGCCTCAAGCTTTGTGACGATCCACGGCAAACATTCAAGTCACTCCAATGTGTGTGTCGGTCACAGCGCGCGCCAGAAGGAGGCATATTTTTTCCATTGGTTCAACATGTTGAAAAATCCGAGCGAAATGTGTGTGTAAAATGCGAAAAGACGAGAAACGCAGATGCCATCCCAGGTCGATATCTCGGCAATTTAAAGTCAGATCAACACGGGATAAAGACAGGCGTGTAGATAAATGAACGGGCTGGCGTATGCAATGTGGGTCGGCGAGCAGCGCGTGGCACGTACAAAGTAAATAGCGAAATAATGTCAATTTCATGGCTTTATGTTTTTTTTGCACGATTAAATTAACAACTCGGAACCGATCGCATCTAAAGCGATGCAACATTCGCAATTGTGTAGACAAATGCCCCAGCTTTATAATGCATGTAAAACTGAAGCTTACCGATCAGTTTTGGTCGGTAACTCGGAACCTATCGCATGTAAAGCGATGAAACATTTGCAATCATGTAGACAAATGTACTGGCTTTATAATACATGTAAAACTAAAGCTTGCCAACCAGTATTTATGCATTACAATCGACTTGGGATATAACAATTTGATAATTTAAAAAATATCTGATTATACCGAAATGCCGTGGAATTCTGATAATGTTGAACGTTACAAGTTATACAGCTGTGAAGCGCAGTCATTTCTAACTAATATCCACCTAAAATATACGCGTATTCACAAACATGAAAGTTATAAATAAAGTTTTAATAAAACGCTGTAATACCTAGTTTGATCGGCGTGATTCGGGTCGGTAAAGCTTGCAATGGCCACCGAATATTGGTTCCGAAGTAACTATTCTCGAAGAACATACTGCGCTTGAAACGCACTCCCGTTTGACGGATCACAGGTTGATAAATGCAATTTTCGAACGATTTAGTGTAACCCCAAATAAGTTAATGGCACAACCGACGCCAACGGCGTCACCTCTTCGCGCAGCGAAGCAAGCGGGGACCGCTTGTGTACTCTAAATTCCAGTCGGGATACGGAGTAATGAGTCATTCTGGTCGCCAAAAAGGGTAACTAATAACTATGCTATTGACGCCGAGAACTACCGCTTTAGACAAAGAGCAACACAAATATCAGCTTATATTACTGCCCCTAGATGGCACTAGTGGTAAACGCCTGAATTTATGCTGTACCGCATAGCCTGAAGTTAAGAACTGCAGCCTGCGAAATGAATGGTGGCGTCGGGATGAAATATAAAACTTTGTTGATGTCTTCAAAACAGCCGATGCCTCAGTTGTTCTAACTGTATCGCCGGACATATTACCACGATGCTCCGATAATGATCGGGGATAAAGATGGACCTTCTGGGAGGACCTTCTGGAGAGTATGCACGCTCTATCTTGAAAATGAAATAATGCGACGTACTTAATAACATGAGAAAACGCACGTGTACAAAACGTGTATAATGTTCAATGTTCAGCTCATTGCTGTTCAATGTTCAGTTCAGTGGATTCAGTGACGCACCAATGACGTAGGTTAATCACCAGACGCGTTCCGTTTGCCTTCATTTTGCGAGCTCCTTTGAGCCAAAAGATGACGAAGATGTATAGATGATGAAGATGATGGAGATGATAAATGTGAAGATGAAAATGAAGAAGAGAAATGTTTTGAGGAAACGTTTATTCCTGATATGCTACGTTACTGACATATTTTTAAAACAAGATATTTAACTGTCAGTGCAAAGCAAATATGCAATACTTTCGGATACCTATTTCAGAAGCCTGTCGGTCTCACATCGGCGTTGTGTTGTTCTTCCTAAACATCAGCATCATGGTTGTGTGTCATGCTACAGGGGCAATGGGACTTTTCGTGAAGCAGGAAGCGTCGTCTTTCGGCAATTTTCTTGTGTTCTACAACACCAGCTCGTTGTTCAAACTTCTATTGTGTTTGTCTCTGCTGTTCCTTCTGTTTCATCTCATCGGCGCAAAAATATGCTATGACAGTGCTTTCTACGAAACCAGGTAAGACAAGTCCAAACCTTACGGTCATTGCTGAATGTGATATCCCGTGTTGCAGTTCTTTTCATCTAGGCTGTTGCATTGCAAGCATAGTACCTATAGATCAGGAGTACCTGTTGTACTTTGTCCTTTTCACCGTGCTGCCGTGAAGCCTTACTGCACTTGCACTCCGGTTCATGGTGAACCGTCCGCTGGCAGGGAGAGGTTCCACTCGGTCCTGTTCTACTGGCTGCTGGCCGGCTGCGCGCTGGTGCCGCTCACTGTGGCTGCCATTATTGTGCTGACCGCACATCAGAGCATGGTGGTGCACGGAATCGCTCTCGGATTTAAACAGGCTATGAAAAAATACAAGGTAGGTAGTAAATGCAAAGTGTGATTATTGATCAAGACAAATTTGGCATATCCTTATTTTCCTTGCTAAAATTTGGAGTACAAATACGTAAAGGGGAAATCCGCTTGCTCATTGTTTGTTTAGTGTCAAGTCGGCTCTGAAACAATGAAGAGTGAACACTCACGAGACGTCATGCAAACCATGCCAGTGGCCACACTTTTCACGATCAAACACACAAATAGAAGTGCCACTCAGGCAATTGACCGATCAGTATCCATCGCTAGACCTTTGCCGCAGGATGAGGGTTAAACGATGCTACTTTCCCTATTGTCATTAACCCGCTGTCTCCCTGCTGTGCGTCAGATCGACACTCCGATGCGGGAGTACATCAACCGGCTGCAGATCGAGCATCAGTGCTGTGGCGCCTCGTCAATTTCGGACTGGTACAAAGTCAGCTGGGTGGACACGGCCAACGCGGCGCCCATCAACCGGCTGGCCAGCAGGCGAGTGTTACGTTGCCCCTCCCCCTCCCACCCTGCACCGCGCGGCTACAAGACCCGCCTAACCCCTCATTCGCGGCTACGAGACCCGCCTAACCCCTCATTCGCGGCTACAAGACCCGCCTAACCCCTCATTGGCTCGCCCGACCAATCACTGTTTCGACCCGAATAGTTATTCGAACTCTTAAGATAGATATGCCGTGCGATATGCACGGCAACATAATCCTTCGTAGCTGCACCTTCGAGGGAGTCCTACGTAAGTGCTTTCTGAAAATTTATTGCTTTATGGAAAGAAAACTGTGTGGTGACTGGTTGCGACAAATACATTTTCGCCACCATGGGTGGAACTTTTCAGAGGAAGTTGGTGGGGCAAAATATAATATTGGGTGGTTGTTTTGCATGACAGGTGAAAAATAACCATTTTAACACTAATAAACATTCAAATCTGACAAAAGATGGTGGGGCAGAACACATAAATGGTGGGGCCAAAACCAAAGTTGGTGGGGCAGTGGCCCCACCATCTGAATAGGAAACTCCACCCGTATAATTCGCCCGTCTAACAGCTATATTGAATTGAAAGTTGTGCGTTTTATTTTCAGTCTTTTTATGGAAACAAACGGAGAGTTTCTGCCGCGCTGGGCTCCGTTCAGCTGCTGTCGACAGGATTTCATTGGTAACTATGTTTCCTGTAGCTAGTTAGTTTAACTAACTGTTCAACTTATATGATCTGATATAATTCTTTAAATAGCAACAAATTGATGTAAAACGTAGCCAAAACACATGCTCATGGATAACACGCAACTCTTTGAATACCTTACTCAGCATGCCTTACGATCAGGATAGTGTCGCTTAGCAACGCGCATCAGGCACTCATGAGTCATGACCTTTGGAGGCCGGGGGCAGCGGGGGGGGGGGGGGCGAAATGCGATGTCAGAAGCCGCACAGTCAGAAGTCAAAAGAAAAGTGCAATGCGAAATTGACTTTGTGACCACCTGTAATGCCATCCGTGCAAGTTGTTTGTTCCTTTTCTTTCAGGTGTACCTTGTGAATCGGTATCAATATTTTTCGGCCCTAAGCAAAATGAAGAATGGGTCAAAAAGTCAAGAAGATTCTCAATTGACTACCTTTCTGAGTACGACAAATATGCCGCCGTCTACAAAAGGGTGCAAAAAGCATTGAAGAAGTAAGCAATGAAATATCCAAAATATTAATTTTCATCCCAGGGGGACCAGCACCACGGGGAACCTTAATAAAAACTGTTTTGCCAAAATATTTTCAGTGTTAAAATCATTCTTTACCTTTATGCGATATCTATATCAGCTCTATCAGAGTGATTTCCGCTTCAACATTATCCTTTTCACCAAGGATTGTTTTGTCCCACGTACCACCACACCCAACTAGATACTATGTATACGGATGCGAATACGGTCGCGCGCGTCCCGTTCTAAAGGGTGCGAATGTTGACATCCATTTCAACCCACTTGGTTTGTCACCAACTATGCCCATTCTGTCTTAACCTTTTGCAAAGTCAGAAGTGGGCATCTCATTTTCAACTCATTTCGATCATAGTGCTGTTCTGTTTTTAAAACAGGCTTTGCAAACCGTTGCCCAACCATGTCCGATTATCTACACTAACCTTACCCTATACTCTCTCTAAAACGTATACCATTTCCTCTCATTACTGCCCAATTCCAGTTTCTAAATGGGGATTTCGCACCATGAAGGGCTCCATTCCAATGGACGCGACAAGCCTACGTACGAGTGCTGATTGTGCTGCCATCCATCCCCAGTCCTCCATGGTTGTGCCGCCATCCGTCCCTAGTCCTCCATGATTGTGCCGCCATCCGTCCCTAGTCCTCCATGATTGTGCCGCCATCCGTCCCCAGTCCTCCATGATTGTGCCGCCATCCGTCCCCAGTCGTCCATGATTGTGCCGCCATCCGTCCCCAGTCCTCCATGATTGTGCCGCCATCCGTCCCCAGTCGTCCATGATTGTGCCGCCATCCGTCCCTAGTCCTCCATGGTTGTGCCGCCATCCGTCCCTAGTCCTCCATGATTGTGCCGCCATCCGTCCCCAGTCGTCCATGATTGTGCCGCCATCCGTCCCAGTCGTCCATGATTGTGCCGCCATCCGTCCCCAGTCGTCCTGATTGTGCCGCCATCCGTCCCCAGTCGTCCATGATTGTGCCGCCATCCGTCCCCAGTCCTCCATGATTGTGCCGCCATCCGTCCCCAGTCCTCCATGATTGTGCCGCCATCCGTCCCCAGTCCTCCATGATTGTGCCGCCATCCGTCCCCAGTCCTCCACAGGACGCGGCGCGTCGCGGCCGTGCGATCGTCCAGAGCAGGCGCGGCGCCTTCGACACCTTCCTCAGGGAGGTCACTGGCCACAGAGAGGCGAAGCCGCCGCCGCCGGCCGCCCAGCACTCATCAAAGGCCGAGGATCGGACCGATTCAGCCAGGGCGATGTTCGAGGCTCAGGGCGTGAGGGGTCCAGAGCTTCCCAAAGGCGCTGTTCCGACGCCTCGGCAAGCCGCCCTGGAAGGGACGCATGGTCTGGTCGTACGACAACATCACGACAGCGGAGAGCGACAACCTCGACCAACGTACGGCGTGGGACGAGATGGCTCTGTCTGCCTCAGTGCTTCTATATCTTGTCCGTCCATGCCTGTCTAGATGTTTTCATATTCTGACTCTGCTACTACATGTTGTCTCAGCCTCTTCCTGATTTGATCGACGATCTGTGTGTTTTATCCTTTTTGTTCGCTGTGTTAGTACTGGTTCAGTTTCATCTGGAACGCTGGCGAGATATTCGTTAAGGACAGAGACGTTCATTGTCCTTTACCCGAATGAATGAATGAGTGAATGAATGAATGCATGAATGAATGAACTTTTCATTTATTTCCCGTGGTAACCAAATTTGCTTTAAACTCTTTTAGGTCCGGATAACAGCTCGCCGTTTTCTTGTCTCTCTCCTCACCATGTCCGTTTTCTTGTCTCTCTCCTCACCATGTCCCGTTTTCTTGTCTCTCTCCTCACCATGTCCCGTTTTCTTGTCTCTCTCCTCACCATGTCCCGTTTTCTTGTCTCTCTATCCTCACCCCTTGTCCACCCATTGGCCGCCTCTGCAGTGTTGCGGCTGGACGGACGGAACGAGGACAGCACGCTAGAGCTGCTTCGCTGGCGCTCCTTTAACCAGGTGGGCTGTGCCGAGCCTATCGGGCGCGCCGCCCAGTTCACCATGCGAGCCGCAGCGTTACGCTCTTCATCTATTCGTAATCGGTGGCTCAGGTAGGCGCGGCGTCGACGTTACCGATTGTGGTTTCTAGGCATTCACTATCGAATGTGGACGTCTTTTGTTCTTTTGTTCCCATTTTATCTAAAGTAACCATCGACTGTAACAGGAAACTCCATATAAATGAAATTCGTCTTTATATGACGCATCCGAACCTATAATAAAGTCAGTGGTCAGCAATGACAACGAATAGTACCGAATAGTCGATACATTTGATACATACATACATACATACATACATACATTGAGCTTAATACGTTAACTAGATAATATAAACAGGCGACAGAATGGCGTGCCTCCAAAATATCCCCCAACGACCATGTCGGGGCATTTCTATATGCCACCACTCCACCACTGTTCTCAGCGGATCATGTTTACTGTGTTCACAGATCCTGATCCTGATCCTGACCAGATACATGCAGACCTCCATCGACACAGCCTATCGCTGGGGAAACCCGCTGCTGTCGGCTCCGGGCTTCCTGTTCAACACCTCTCAACCTCCCAGGCCCGACGTAAGCCATCGGCATTGACGCGTTTGTAGCTGCCATGTTTGTCCCCATGTCATTCAGAAACGTGCTGACATGCGGTGTGTTGTTTATGGCGTCTACCAATAATATCACCAGTCATTGAGTGCTTTCTTCCATGTTTGCATTCTGAAGTTACGTTTGGTGTAGCATGCGAAATATTATAAGCATGCTTGTGTATAATAGAACCATTGCATCTATCTCAGACAGACAAGAGTTCATGTCAGCTACGGTGCAAATATTCCACAATATTTGAGCTGAAGAAGCACTGACTCATGGAGTCATCAGCAATTCATAGATAGATATAGTAAAGTCACTAAGTATTGCGAGGTCATGATTATTGAAATGATAGGTCATCACAACAACCGATAAATGCTAGTCAATTAACATATCGTAAAAAAAAAATACACTTCGAGGTTCATCCTGTCAAGTTTTCACTTAACTTCGGATTAATGTACTATTTGTACATTGAGTTATATTACATGCGTAGCGACAATCTGAGAGGTACACACGATACGCTTTTATTTCAATTTTACTGCACTTTTGATCAGTAGAACACAAAAAGATAAAACAACTATGAGCATGCTATTACTTTCATTCCACATGGGATAATCGGAACTGCAGTTGCTCACCATCATTTTATCCGATGGTAATGAATTAAACAATATGTGCTTCAGCCTTCATGACCATAACTGAAATGAAGCCGAAGGAGTCGACACACAGAAGCTTAAATGTGAATAGGTGTCCACTCGAAAATGTTATTTTGGGAAGTTTTAACCGTCCATTTGTTTAGCGCAATGGTTACTTTCGGCTCGCCAGTATTGGACCCTCGGTTCAGCTCCTTTCACTGTACCACACGTTGCCAAATCAGATGCATGTCACAAATGGACCGCTGATTGCCACAGGCGTCGGAAATATGAGGGCTTTTCATAATCTGCTGACTACTGTTGGCTGCAAGGGCCGATCTAGCTGTGTGTTTTTTTTTGGGGGGGGGGGGGGAGGGCAAATCCAGTGGCATATTTCCAAAAAGTTGTTGAGCGGGGGGGGGAGGGTAGCAGGCCGTCGCCCGTCAGCGAGAAAGTTGTTGACGGGGGGGGGGGGGGGGGAGGGGGGAGGGAGGGAGGGAGTAGGGGGTAGTGAAGGGCGTGGCCGATTTTTCTTTTAGTGGGGGATCGGCTGAAATGGCGTAAAAATGTACCCCAATTTTTATGTGTGTATTTAAGCTTTTGGCAGCATTTTTAATGTGGTTTTTATGTTGTAGTAGTTACTTGTTATTTAGCGCCGCCAAGCGGCGCGAAATGTTACGGGTTTGCCTGCTAAAACCCAGAAATATGGGCGATGAGCCTTGTAGAGGGTAAGAAGCTAAAAATGCTATTCATTCAATTCACCGACCGTTACAACTAACCGCAGACGATGACGATGGCTTTGTTATGACGATGGCCACCGATGTGACGCCGCGAAGCGGCGTGAAAATGTAAATTTTAGGTCGTGGAAAACGAAATTTTAATATTGGAACCAGACCGTGAGTGGAGCCAAGCCTCAGGTTTCCTGGTTACACATCTCGGTATGATGAAAAATATTGAAATTAAGGTAGTTTTTCATATACATATTCCTCGGATAGTAAATCACGATGGCCGGTGGCCGTCAGCGCTCAATAGTACACATGATAATAACAACTGTATACATATGTACCGAACTGTAACAAACAACTGGTAACAGTGCAAATGGTTTGAAAGCAGCAAGAGGCAGAACGACTTTTCCGCGCATAAATGGTCCCTGTGGATCTGCAGGAGCATGGGACGAGATAACTTGGGGAGATGGTCCTGGCCTGATCCCACTATTAGCTCTTCGGTCCAGCAAGTTGGGCACCGCTGGAGCAGATTCCGGGTCCGATGTCCGCGTCTTTGCGTTCGCGTTGCCTTTTTCGGAACTAGGCAGACTAGCTAAACATGTAGACCGCTTTCAAGTTAATATTGTATGAAGGGAGTGGGCTCTGGGGCTAACAATTAAGTGCAGCCAAGGAGAGCCTCTGCCAGACACTTAATTCATTAATTTCCACTTTCCAAATTTGTATAAGCAATTGCGAATTTTGTGCCATGCGCGAAGCGGCGCGAAATTTGCAAGTTTTTCACGGCGGATAGCTGGATTTTTACTGCTGCAAAGGCAATTTTTACAACTGTACGTCCGACCGTTTGGGGGGGGGGGGCAAATGATGTTCAGGACCTTTGGGAGGCCATGGCCCCTTGGGCCCCTGGATCCGCCCCTGGTTGGCTGAGTAAATAACACGCCGTGCAAAGCCTCGAGATAGTCCGCCACGTTCCGAGGGGAGGTATTTGGGCGGCCCTTCCAGCTCCAACGGCATGGCACAATACAGTGCATGATTAATATGTGCTTTACCGGAAGGTGCAAAATTGTTGTGGCGCAGGTTACGCAAATTCCTTGAGAAAATCGAACGACGTTATAGCGCTTAGGTATCTGCTATAGGGTGGACAAACTCTCCATTCAATGATGCGCAGTCCCTGCGCAGTCATTCAAAGACACAGAACCTGTAAACATGGGGGGGGGGGGGAGAAATCCAGGAAAATCACAATGCAATTTTGGTAGTGTAATTACTGCTGACGACTCCCATTTAACTGCACGGACTTGATTTTAGCTCATGTTTATCTGATCTAAAATAACTATTCATTTATTATGTATTCGTTTTCAAAGCAAAAGCAGGGCAGTTCCCAGGCGTTTGCTTTAGTAATTGCCTTGCAATTTCTCTCAGGACTACGAAGCATTGATGCAAGAAGGCGACGAAGTTCTGGGATCGATCGCCGAAGATCTTGATGAAGATTATTTTAAGGAGCTGCTGTCGCCATCCTGGGCCTCGGGCGAGTCTGAGGAAGACACTCTGGGTGATTCGTCAGCATCATCCACCGGGATCTCCAGCTCATCTGTCGTCAGCGGGGAGCTATCCAGTGATGTTGACTCGGAGACTGCGAGCGACTCTCTCTCCCTGACCACTACAGAGCCGTCGCTGGGAGGTGCGGGCATCGAGAGCGGCGATGATGGCGACGATGGCGGTGATAGTGGGGGATGGCGGCGATGGCGGCGTTGGTGGTGACGGGGAGGGAACCCTCGGTGGTCCGACGGCTCCAGTCAGTGGCTCCAGGCTGGCTGCAGGGGTCTCAGTGCGCCCGATAGCCGCCACCGAGGCGGCAAACCGTGCGTCGGCGAGACAGCTCCTGTCGGCAGTCAGCAGGGAGGAGCAACCCGTCGACGATGATGGCGAGGAGGAGGAGGGGGAGGAAGTGAAGAAGGAAGAAGAGGAGGAAGATCATTCGCCAAACGAGAAGGCCAATACCAGTAAAGCCAAGCAGAAGAAATCCAGTTCAAGCAAATCCAGTGCAAAGAAATATAAAAAGGGATTCAGTACGAAGAAATATAATCCGAAGACATCTAGCCCAAAGAAATCCAGTCCAATTAAATCCAGTCCAAGGAAATCCAGTCCAAAGAATCAGTCCCAAGAAATCCAGTCCCAAGAAATCCAGTCCCAAGAAATCCAGTCCAAAGAAATCCAGTCCAAAGAAAGCCAGTCCCAAGAAATCCAGTCCCAAGAAATCCAGTCCAAAGAAATCCAGTCCAAAGAAATCCAGTCCAAAGAAATCCAGTCCAAAGAAAGCCAGTCCCAAGAAATCCAGTCCCAAGAAATCAAAGGTGAAATCGCCGGGGAAAACAACAAATAAATCAAAAAAGAAAGTACAAGGACATAAAACGAAAAGCAAGAAGTCGCCAAAGAAAAGTAAAAAATAAAATGGCGTGTTCTTTCAGAGCTTGAAAGCTGCAACGTGCGGAGCCGTCTGTACTAGTGTGCGTGATTTACTTGTGTTTAGTGTTAGTGCGTTGCTGCCATGTGGCAGTGTTGGTGTGTTCGATGCGTCACCTACTGATACCGCTAAGGGTTTACTTATCGTTCGTATTTTACAAGACCGCATAGGCAATACAAAGTTCAATATTTCAAGTGATTTCTTCGTCGCTTCAGCGAACATTTTATGCCTACGCTACTGACATTAATGTTGTTATGGTGAAAAATACCGAACTCAGGCTTTGATCAGTCCGACACAAAATGGGCCTGAAAGTACTGAATCCTCCATCACTTAAATCTTAATTTCACGTCAATTTTCAACACTAATTTGTATATCCGATCATATTAGCCTAGGAGTTTATAATTAATATATGCTATCACAAGATATATCACGTGAAACGGTTACGCCCTTTACATGTCTTAGCGATGATGATCCGGTAAATAATAATATTTTTGGGTGACTTTCATATGAAACCGAGTTGATTAGAGGGATGTATAACGCAGTCGATAGAGCCGCATAGCGATACGACTGGCGCAGGGTCGGATTCAGAGGCAGGACCGGCACAATGACCAACACAATATCTGAAATCAGTCGAAAATGACACAATTTCCTGATTTTAAAGAAGTTCGAAGCAAGTTTTGCCAACAGGCATGTTTCAGCAGATGCGCTTTTTTTTAAATCCTCGAAGGCCTTCAGTCCGCAAGAAAACAAATGTTAGCTATTGGCTAACACTTGTTGTTTTGATTAAATCAACCCGTTTTCAATATTTTTTCTTCTTCATATTTTCAATATTATTTCCTTTCCAGACCACAAAATGTTAGTCAATGGAGTTAAACTCGAAGATCAGCTGGTTTTATGAATTAACCAAGAAAAACAGTGCATGCCATAATATAGGTAGTTATGCTATAGTTACCCATCTAAATATAGGTATCCATTAAACCAAGAGTCCACAATACCATTTCACTGTTTAGTGCTTGTACATGACGAGACGGCTGAAAAACATGGACTTAGTCAAGGTGGGGGAGGGGGGGGGGGGGGGGGGGGGGAGAGTCCACGGGAGCCATGCCCCCCTGAGCAAAACACATTTACACTAGCAAAAATGAGATATTCTGACGACCCGACCCTACCCCACCCCCTCTCCTCCCCGGGCAACAGCATATGTCTGAGGAGCGAAATTTGTTTCTACCACCGACGTGGCTCCCCCTGATAAAAATACTGGCCACGTGCCTGCTGAAAAGCCATGGGGACCTTGGGGAGTTGGGGACCTAATGGGGACCTATGGGGACCTACACCTATGATATATGGTTATGACCACTAATCATTATCTTGGACTTTTTCAATCACGTTATAAGCATTCAGATGTTCTTGATAAGTTGCTCACCTGACCTAAACTGACACTACTGAAATCATGCGAATATTCAACTTTTAGTTGTAATGCACAAACGCAGACCATACAGCAAAGGCAACTACCAAATATGTATACGCCTTGCGCCCTCCAAATTGTTCAACCAAATATGACGCTTGTGGCTTGAGCTGACGCTGAAAGTGGTGGGCGTAACAAGCCACTGAATATCGTCCGTGTGGTGTTTTAGGACTTCGCCAGTCTGCTGCAGGAAGATCAACTGGCCACAAACCTGCTGGACTGGGTGGAGAGCGACACCGACCTGTCCGAAGCACAGGACGAGTTCTCGGACCTGCTGCACGTCGGCAGCGACACCACCGTCACCACCTACGACGGCTCCGACAGCTGGCGATCCGGCGATGACTCGCTCTCTCCTGACGAGGATGATGCCCCCGAGCACACCCAACGGGTGGAGGCCGTGACGGAGCGGCGGAGGCAGGACCAGACGCTCCGGTCGGGTACCGAGGCTGGGTCTCTTGAGTCTCCTCACGGCGGGGGTGGTGAGGATCGACACGAGGAGCCTCGCCATGACGACGCCCCGAGCGACGAGCAGTGGTCTCAGTCAGAAACGAACGATGGCCCATCGCAACAAAACGACTTCAGTGACGGAGGTGACTTTGATGATAGAGATAACTACGATGACCGAGGTGGCTTTGATGACAGAGATGACAATGGTGACGGGCGTGATTTCGATGGCAAAGATGACTACGATAACAAAGATGACTTCGATGACAAAGATGACCACTATATCAGAGAGGACAAAGACAACGGCGACGACTATGACAGCGGCGATGACAGACAAGATGCCGATGACGGCGGCGGCTTCACTACAATCGGGCGATTCTTCCGGCGAAGATCGAACAACGACAACGGCAGGGACGGAGACGACGAAGACGACCGGTCGGACGACAGCGATGATTCGAGCCGCGTTGGACGCCGAAAATCCGAGCACTCGAACTGGAGAGACGACCACGACGACCGCGACCACCGGGATGACCGCGAGGAGGCTCGACCTGCTCGAGGCGACGTACGATCTGCCGATGATGACGGCTGGTCGGGGCTCGGAGGCTCGCTGGGAGGCCAAGGAGACGACGGCGATGGCGGCGATAGTCGCAGAGGACATGATGGCCGAGGGGAGAGCTCTCAGCGGGAGCATGGAGACCACCACGAGGAGGGAGATCCAAAGCATAGGCCGTCTCAGGCAGACCACCGTGACGGCGAGAAGAAGGAACGAAGGAAAACGGGGAGCTCCATGGATACGAAGCAAGGAAAGCCGGACAACAACACAAAAGATAAGCATGCGGGTGATGATGCGGCAAAAGATGGCAAACATATGGAAATGAAGGACAAGGGTCGTTCCTCGCAACACAAACATGACTCAAAAGATGAAGGCTCTGAACACGCTAAAAAGGATGGACACGACCCATCGTCCAAGCACGACAAGCATGGGAAAGCTTCCAGTGATAACAATCGCGAAGCTAAGACACATAAACATGGAAAAGATACCCACGGGAAAGACGATGCGACCAACCATACAAATAAACACCGACAGGAGACCAGAATTGGCGAACCTAGTGCATCGTCCAAACGCAGAGACGCCAGTAAAAAAGGCGAACATGAAGACTTTTCTGGTGAGAAAAAGCATGGAAATAAGGCGGAACGTCATCATGGAAAAGATGACCATAGTCACGATGAAAAATCGAAACACAAAGGTAAAGGCGGGGGAAAGGACCGTAAGGAAGACAGACATTCCGACAAATCCAAAGATGAATCAAAACCAGGTCACTCACAAGCTCACAGCGATAAGCATGGTTCAAAGAAGGAGCACCACGACACGAAACACGAGGAACACAAGCGAACCAAAAGAAGCCTGAAAGACAAGTCTGGTAAGGCTCATGAGGGCCATTCCCCGAAAGGACACGAGTCACGGAAGGACAAGCATGAAAGAAAATCTCGACATCAAGAAACGGGACATAAAGATGCGAATTCGTCAAGTGGACATAGTGACAAACATCAGAAAACCAAAAAGCAGCACCAATCATCGAAACATTCGTCAACGTCTTCAAAGCACAGTTCTAAGCAGAGGAAAGGTCACGATCAAAAACACAAAGATCGATCGAGAAGCAGCAAGGGAAAACATGGACATCAATCAGGCAGCAGCAAAAGCTCAAGGAGCAAATCTTCCAAATCGCACGGATCCAAAAAGGATCAAAACAAATCCCAAGAAAGCAACACAAGGAGAGGCAAATCACATCATTCAGACAGCTCGAAATACGGCAAGAGTTCGAGAGGCAAGTCACCCAAGTCCCATTCCTCGAATAAAGATCGGAACCGTTCCCATCGCTCCAAACACTCGTCCGGAAGGGACAGCTCCAGAGGCCGCAGCAAGTCCCATCGGTCGTCAAGTTCCAAACGCTCCTCCCGTGACAGCAAGCATCACAGCTCTAGCAGCAGCAGATACAGGAAATCGGGAGATAAATCACACCACAGGGACCGGCACCGCAGCCGGGACAAACACCACAGCCACGGCGACAGGTCTAGACGCAGCAAACACCGCAGCCACTCCAGTGGCAAGTCCAAGCACCGGCACAAGAGCCGAGGACACTCAAAGAAGAAGAAGAAGCGACATCATTAGGACGCACAGCGCAAATACAGCGTGTGTTAATGTGGCACCCTCGATGGTGAAGTGTGCTAACCCCGGACTACGGGACTAGGCAACTTGTTTGTACCTGTCTGTTACAAATACACAACTGTGCCGCCGAAATGCCGAAGCCGAAATAGATAACGACTTAGATAACGACTTTGCCGATGCCGAAAAGTCGTTATCTACCTCATCGTTATCGTTACTTATCATATCTCCCTCCTTCTGCAGCGTTCACGGACTTCCGGAGATTTCGCTGTATGAAACGCACTTATAGACGGGACCATTAGGTTACTACGTCCATGAAGACAGCAACGTATTCGTATTCGTATTCAAGTACGTATTCAAAGTTACTCCGATTTAACCCAAATTTGAACACGATAAGCCCAATGGCGTCAGTACACAGCCTATGAATTAATACGTTTACGTGAGCATTTTACATCAAACATTTAAGCATGGCTGAAACGCCATACAATGCATACAATACATTATATCCGAGCCACAGCTTGACGTCTACATTTAGGATACACTGTACTATATATGTAAAAGCTGATATCCTGAGCAGTTTGCGAAAGGTAAACATATTATCGTCATGCTATTGCGATGGAACTGATAAATGTACACTGTTGCATAAATGCAGTCGATCAGGATAATACTGACCTAGTTAGCTGCTAGGGACGAGCTACCTCAAACATTGGTAAAGTTACCATGTGTTCAAATTGATCAAGTCAGCGTTTACAAATTGCGGCCACGATCTACGTTGTCTGCGTGACTGAGATATCATCGACCATGGCCCAAGGGAGACGGTACTCCTGGTCACATGTTGATAGACCTGACGATGTGAAAATAGCAGAGATCACCGGTTTTCTGTATCGGGGCAGCGGAGCTGCGTCACAGAATATAACGCCAGAGGACAAATAGTTCACACCGTACCGCATGAGCATATAGCCTATAGCATAGCGCCCTGTCTCCTCCTCCCGCCGGCAGCACAGGACTCTGGGGAGCAACGTCCTCTCCCGGGGACTACTTCCACGATAACCAGCCGTACCGGGCGCAGTTTCAGCGGGATAGTGACCTGCACAACACCAGTGACATCTAGTGGTACAGCACAACACAGCACCAGCGCTACCTGGTGGCAGAAAATAGAGCCGATCCTCCATAATACATAGACGACTCTAACCACGGCCGCCACGGTGCCGGTGAGATCATTGCGCTGCTGGCAGACACCGGGCCGTTTTCGTGACATTCGCCGCTCCATATGAAGCCTCAGACAACCCCTGACGTCACAGCCGCGCAGCAGCCCAGGGGACACGCAGTCCTCTGATGTTCAGAGACCTTGGTGTTCTGATGCCGGCAGCTCTTTCTGTTAGCCGTGGTGCGCCTTAGTAAGCGTGCCTCAGTCGTCAGCCAGCAGGGGCTTGGAGGGCTGCACGGTGGACTGGAGCGTGCCTCAGTCGTCAGCCAGCAGGGGCTTGGAGGGCTGCACGGTGGACTGGAGCGTGCCTCAGTCGTCAGCCAGTAGGGGCTTGGAGGGCTGCACGGTGGACTGGAGCGTGCCTCAGTCGTCAGCCAGTAGGGGCTTGGAGGGCTGCACGGTGGACTGGAGCGTGCCTCAGTCGTCAGCCAGTAGGGGCTTGGAGGGTTGCACGGTGGACTGGAGCGTGCCTCAGTCGTCAGCCAGTAGGGGCTTGGAGGGCTGCACGGTGGACTGGAGCGTGCCTCAGTCGTCAGCCAGTAGGGGCTTGGAGGGCTGCACGGTGGACTGGAGCGTGCCTCAGTCGTCAGCCAGTAGGGGCTTGGAGGGCTGCACGGTGGACTGGAGCGTGCCTCAGTCGTCAGCCAGTAGGGGCTTGGAGGGCTGCACGGTGGACTGGAGCGTGCCTCAGTCGTCAGCCAGTAGGGGCTTGGAGGGCTGCACGGTGGACTGGAGCGTGCCTCAGTCGTCAGCCAGTAGGGGCTTGGAGGGCTGCACGGTGGACTGGAGCGTGCCTCAGTCGTCAGCCAGTAGGGGCTTGGAGGGCTGCACGGTGGACTGGAGCGTGCCTCAGTCGTCAGCCAGTAGGGGCTTGGAGGGCTGCACGGTGGACTGGAGCGTGCCTCAGTCGTCAGCCAGTAGGGGCTTGGAGGGCTGCACGGTGGACTGGAGCGTGCCTCAGTCGTCAGCCAGTAGGGGCTTGGAGGGCTGCACGGTGGACTGGAGCGTGCCTCAGTCGTCAGCCAGTAGGGGCTTGGAGGGCTGCACGGTGGACTGGAGCGTGCCTCAGTCGTCAGCCAGTAGGGGCTTGGAGGGCTGCACGGTGGACTGGAGCGTGCCTCAGTCGTCAGCCAGTAGGGGCTTGGAGGGCTGCACGGTGGACTGGAGCGTGCCTCAGTCGTCAGCCAGTAGGGGCTTGGAGGGCTGCACGGTGGACTGGAGCGTGCCTCAGTCGTCAGCCAGTAGGGGCTTGGAGGGCTGCACGGTGGACTGGAGCGTGCCTCAGTCGTCAGCCAGTAGGGGCTTGGAGGGCTGCACGGTGGACTGGAGCGTGCCTCAGTCGTCAGCCAGCAGGGGCTTGGAGGGCTGCACGGTGGACTGGAGCGTCCCGCAGTCGTCAGCCAGTAGGGGCTTGGAGGGCTGCACGGTGGACTGGAGCGTGCCTCAGTCGTCAGCCAGTAGGGGCTTGGAGGGCTGCACGGTGGACTGGAGCGTGCCTCAGTCGTCAGCCAGTAGGGGCTTGGAGGGCTGCACGGTGGACTGGAGCGTGCCTCAGTCGTCAGCCAGTAGGGGCTTGGAGGGCTGCACGGTGGACTGGAGCGTGCCTCAGTCGTCAGCCAGTAGGGGCTTGGAGGGCTGCACGGTGGACTGGAGCGTGCCTCAGTCGTCAGCCAGCAGGGGCTTGGAGGGCTGCACGGTGGACTGGAGCGTCCCGCAGTCGTCAGCCAGTAGGGGCTTGGAGGGCTGCCTGGTGGACTGGAGCGTGCCTCAGTCGTCAGCCAGTAGGGGCTTGGAGGGCTGCACGGTGGACTGGAGCGTGCCTCAGTCGTCAGCCAGTAGGGGCTTGGAGGGCTGCACGGTGGACTGGAGCGTCCCTCAGTCGTCAGTCAGCAGGGGCTTGGAGGGCTGCACGGTGGACTGGAGCGTCCCGCAGTCGTCAGCCAGTAGGGGCTTGGAGGGCTGCACGGTGGACTGGAGCGTGCCTCAGTCGTCAGCCAGTAGGGGCTTGGAGGGCTGCACGGTGGACTGGAGCGTGCCGCAGTCGTCAGCAAGTAGGGGCTTGGAGGGTTGCACGGTGGACTGGAGCGTGCCTCAGTCGGCAGCCAGTAGGGGCTTGGAGGGCTGCACGGTGGACTGGAGCGTGCCTCAGTCGTCAGCCAGTAGGGGCTTGGAGGGCTGCACGGTGGACTGGAGCGTCCCTCAGTCGTCAGCCAGTAGGGGCTTGGAGGGCTGCACGGTGGACTGGAGCGTGCCGCAGTCGTCAGCCAGTAGGGGCTTGGAGGGCTGCACGGTGGACTGGAGCATGCCTCAGTCGTCAGCCAGCAGGGGCTTGGAGGGCTGCACGGTGGACTGGAGCGTGCCTCAGTCGTCAGCCAGTAGGGGCTTGGAGGGCTGCACGGTGGACTGGAGCGTGCCTAAGTCGTCAGCCAGTAGGGGCTTGGAGGGCTGCACGGTGGACTGGAGCGTGCCTAAGTCGTCAGCCAGTAGGGGCTTGGAGGGCTGCACGGTGGACTGGAGCGTGCCTCAGTCGTCAGCCAGCAGGGGCTTGGAGGGCTGCACGGTGGACTGGAGCGTGCCTCAGTCGTCAGCCAGTAGGGGCTTGGAGGGCTGCACGGTGGACTGGAGCGTGCCTCAGTCGTCAGCCAGCAGGGGCTTGGAGGGCTGCACGGTGGACTGGAGCGTGCCTCAGTCGTCAGCCAGTAGGGGCTTGGAGGGCTGCACGGTGGACTGGAGCGTGCCTCAGTCGTCAGCCAGTAGGGGCTTGGAGGGCTGCACGGTGGACTGGAGCGTGCCTCAGTCGTCAGCCAGCAGGGGCTTGGAGGGCTGCACGGTGGACTGGAGCGTGCCTCAGTCGTCAGCCAGTAGGGGCTTGGAGGGCTGCACGGTGGACTGGAGCGTGCCTCAGTCGTCAGCCAGCAGGGGCTTGGAGGGCTGCACGGTGGACTGGAGCGTGCCTCAGTCGTCAGCCAGTAGGGGCTTGGAGGGCTGCACGGTGGACTGGAGCGTGCCTCAGTCGTCAGCCAGCAGGGGCTTGGAGGGCTGCACGGTGGACTGGAGCGTGCCTCAGTCGTCAGCCAGTAGGGGCTTGGAGGGCTGCACGGTGGACTGGAGCGTGCCTCAGTCGTCAGCCAGCAGGGGCTTGGAGGGCTGCACGGTGGACTGGAGCGTGCCTCAGTCGTCAGCCAGTAGGGGCTTGGAGGGCTGCACGGTGGACTGGAGCGTGCCTCAGTCGTCAGCCAGTAGGGGCTTGGAGGGCTGCACGGTGGACTGGAGCGTGCCTAAGTCGTCAGCCAGCAGGGGCTTGGAGGGCTGCACGGTGGACTGGAGCGTGCCTCAGTCGTCAGCCAGTAGGGGCTTGGAGGGCTGCACGGTGGACTGGAGCGTGCCGCAGTCGTCAGCCAGTAGGGGCTTGGAGGGCTGCACGGTGGACTGGAGCGTGCCTCAGTCGTCAGCCAGTAGGGGCTTGGAGGGCTGCACGGTGGACTGGAGCGTGCCTCAGTCGTCAGCCAGTATGGGCTTGGAGGGCTGCACGGTGGACTGGAGCGTGCCTCAGTCGTCAGCCAGTAGGGGCTTGGAGGGCTGCACGGTGGACTGGAGCGTGCCTCAGTCGTCAGCCAGTAGGGGCTTGGAGGGCTGCACGGTGGACTGGAGCGTGCCTCAGTCGTCAGCCAGTAGGGGCTTGGAGGGCTGCACGGTGGACTGGAGCGTGCCTCAGTCGTCAGCCAGTAGGGGCTTGGAGGGCTGCACGGTGGACTGGAGCGTGCCTCAGTCGTCAGCCAGTAGGGGCTTGGAGGGCTGCACGGTGGACTGGAGCGTGCCTCAGTCGTCAGCCAGTAGGGGCTTGGAGGGCTGCACGGTGGACTGGAGCGTGCCTAAGTCGTCAGCCAGTAGGGGCTTGGAGGGCTGCACGGTGGACTGGAGCGTGCCTCAGTCGTCAGCCAGCAGGGGCTTGGAGGGCTGCACGGTGGACTGGAGCGTGCCTAAGTCGTCAGCCAGCAGGGGCTTGGAGGGCTGCACGGTGGACTGGAGCGTGCCGCAGTCGTCAGCCAGCAGGGGCTTGGAGGGCTGCATGGTGAACTGGAGCGTCCCTAAGTCGTCAGCCAGCAGGGGCTTGGAGGGCTACAAAATGGACTGGAGCGTCCCTCAGTTGTCAGCCAGCAGGGGCTTGGAGGGCTGCGCGGTGAACTGGAGCGTCCCTAAGTCGTCAGCCAGCAGGGGCTTGGAGGGCTGCACGGTGAACTGGAGCGTCCCTAAGTCGTCAGCCAGCAGGGGCTTGGAGGGCTGCACGGTGAACTGGAGCGTGCCGCAGTCGTCAGCCAGCAGGGGCTTGGAGGGCTGCACGGTGGACTGGTGGTAGCGCGAGCGGTCCTCGAAGTCCTCGTTCTCCTCTGTGACCTGGGTCTGTTGTACGTTCACGCTGGGTGCCATGGGTGTCACCACCATCCGCTCGTACTGTGTGGCCGCGCGCCTCCTATCGGTGGAAGCAGAACGTCGAGAGGCCGGGTTAATGGCTGGTATTAGCTCCTCTCTGTCAAAGCTCGGACGTGATAGCGCACAGGCTTCCAGCCGCGCAGTACGAACAAGGGCACTCACCAACCATAAACTAAGTTATACCGATCAAGTAGCAAAAACTAGCTGATGTCGCATCAGTAGCATTAGCTGACAAAATAAAACGTAAATAGGCAAAAACTTAATTTACTGATGTAGTTTCATATTTAACTTGTCACACATGGTTTTCGTCTAGACACGTAGCACACTACATGGCCTGAGTATGGTACCGTCTACGCGCGTCACCGTTGGAGTGTTACCCACCGTCCGACTGCCTTCGCCAGTGTGTCCCTCAGCCAGTCTGCGAGTGAGAACGAGTGGGCCAGCGCGGCCGGGCAGCCGGGGCTGGCGTGACGGGCGTACAGCCAGATCATTAGCACAGACAGTACCGTCAGCAGGCAGTACAGCCAGTTCACCATCATCATCATCACCAGCTTCAGCAGCATCTGCAGGACAGGTTGATCCAGGGACCAGATCCTAGATATCAGACCTCCGGTCTCGGGATCCGTTTGTGGAATGCATGCACTTGCAAGACTGCAAGAATGCAAGATTGCCACATGGACACAAATTTTAAATTATAAGACGCTAAGGAAATATATGATTTTCTTGAATAAAAATGATTTCCGCAATATCAGCCCGTGCTGCTCACATGGAAACAGTCGCAGCTGTGTCACAGTATGGCACCACTGCGTCACACTTTGTCGCCACTGCGTCACAGTATGACACCACTGCGTCACAGTATGACACCACTGCGTCACAGTATGGCACCACTGCGTCACACTTTGTCGCCACTGCGTCACACTTTGTCGCCACTGCGTCACAGTATGGCACCACTGCGTCACAGTATGGCACCACTGCGTCACACTTTATCGCCCCTGCGTCACAGTATGGCACCACTGCGTCACACTTTGTCACCCCTGCGTCACAGTATGGCACCACTGCGTCACAGTTTGGCACCACTGCGTCACAGTTTGGCACCACTGCGCCACAGTTTGGCACCACTACGTCACAGTATCGCACCACTGCGCCACTCACGCCGATGAGGGAGACCCATCTGTTGCAGAACCGGGAGTACCAGCTGGGCGGCTGGAGACGGATACCTTCCTGCTCCACCAGCAGGGACCGGACAGCCGACTGGTCCAGCCCCGGCGCTGCGCCTTCTATAAGTCCGGGAGAGAAACAACATGGCGTCACACGGCGGTGGCATCAGGGGCACTGGGCGGACGAACGCCCAACATGACGTCAAAAAGGCTGTCACAGATGACACACTATGACGACAGACGAGGCTTCCAAACGCCCGCGAAAGGAACTGCTGGGCAGGGTCATCTCCTCAACTAAAACTCCGCTACCGGGCGGTCTCCTAAACCAAACCGAGATGTCCATTCTAACAGTTGGCCATAATACTGGCTACAATACTCCATTGCCACCATTGGCAGTTGGTGGCAATGGAGCTTTTGGGTGAGGGTAATGGCGATTAGCAACTAAGTGATAAATCAAGTAGCTGATTCGTTGGATGATTGCGTGCAATGCGCATTGCACACGCATCTATCCCAGTTTTTGTTTCACTGTCACTATATTATCGCAAGAAGCATCAAAACCAAGTCATGTTAAATGTTCCTCCGTATGTGCTACGGTTTATGTGTTGTTATATGCTGGTAATCACTGTTTTTTACTAACACCAACAGCGCACATGTCTACTTATATTTCTGTCCCTAGATGGCACTAGTAGTAAACGCCTGAAGTTATGCTGTACCGCATACCTGAAAGCCGAGAACTCCGGTCTGCGCAAGCGGGGTAAAGAGTCATTCTGGTTATCAAAAGGGAGCAACCATAGCATTCACGCTGAGAACCAGTGCTCTATTAGTCTCAGATCGATTAAGTTGGTTACGTTTTGAAAGGATTACGCGTCGGGTTTAAAGGGAATGTTTCACCTTTCTGAAAGTTGTCAAATATACGCTGGTTGTTGTCGAACATATGAAGTAAGTGCTACTGAAAACGATGGCGATATTTTTTCTTTAGAAAAGTCACTTAACTTTATGCACATTAAGTTTGTATTTATTTAGGATGACGTCATTATTGAGCTATAGAGAGCTATAGAGAAAACCTTACGCTGCCAAATATATGGCACAATCATTTCCGACAATTCTGGCGACTTAAATACCAACATGGTGGAACTGTGTCTTCTTCCACACATAACACAATGACGAGTGCGAGGCATTGCGATAGCTCAATATTTATTAAACATAACAATACATCCATAACTGAGACTTCAAACAACGCGCAAAAACTTCAACTTGGACCGCAGCCTATCGCGTTGGCTGTTGTTTACATCGTACTCGGTAATCCAGACAAGGCTCAAGAAATACAGGTCGTCTGATTTCCAGGACCAACAATCTTGAACTGGCTGTCAGCCAATCGGCGGCGGCACTACCATAGACCCCATTTTGCAAATTCGAAATTCAATTGCTTAAACACGGATAAGTTTTTGGGGAAATGATCTGAATAATTTAGACATTTCAATAACGGACAAAGATAATGGCAATCTCAGTTAAAAACCAATACAAAGGTGAAACATTCCCTTTAACCCTCGCCAGTGCACGGGGTTGATGCCACCCCTCTGTTTTTCGGGAATAACTCGCGTAAATATCAATCGATTGCGATGCAACTTTCAGTACTTGTGAACAATGTTACACATCTTTTGATTTTTTTAAGTTGTAGGTCACATGATCCGTGACATTTGACTTGTTTTTCAAGGTCATGTCAGGCGCAACTGGCGTCCCGTAGTATTGATCCTTGTGACTTGTGCAGTTTCATAGTGTTTGTTGTTCAGGAGCATATCCACAGGTGTTTCCAGGTGACAGGTGTGGTTTCCATTGAGATTATGACCTCGATCCACCTTTTCAGAGTTCAACTGTGGCCACTGACCTCCGATGACCTCATATTACTTTTTTGGATTCTGACAGTTTCTAGGACATTTTGTGACGCTGATTTCAAATATGGGATCCATTTTACATAATTATATGCTCCACTGGGGTCATACGCCCCAACAGGTCAACCGAGGTCACTTACCTCAAATGACCTGACATGACCTGACATGACCTTTTTGGAATTTGGCAGTTTCTAGGACATTTTGTGACGCTGATATCAAATTTGGCACCCATTTAGCATAATTATATGCTCATTCGCGATTCTAGCTCGATTCAATTCAATTTATACGCATTTACAATTTGGTTGAATTTAGGGTCATTGACATGACGTGAGGTCACCTAATGACCTAGGACCTTAAAATCGGATATCAATGGCTTGATCTCGTGACAAGCAACACGATCGTTTTTGAATCGAAGCTCTATCCCAATTAGGGGAGAAACTCTAGGGGGGGGGGTACCCCTTGCACGGTCACGCACTGATCGGACGCTGCACGGGCGAGGGTTAAAGGAGTATGCTTGTGGTAGGTATACTATTACGATATGGGTAATCAAAATTGCCTCTTACCGGCATCAGCTATCGCTTGTTTCACACTGTGAGAGCTGGAGTCGTCCTCGGGCGAAGACGGCAAACTGCCTGTGTTTGTGGACTCCCACTGAAACCGAGGCAGACACGATCAACATGCTGTATTCATTTCCTATCAGAGGGGTTGGAATAACTGTACCTCTTCCGGCAGCTCGATTAGCATGGCTCTGACAATAATCGGTAATTGCGGACAGGCATTTCAACGTTCATTAAAGGAAATAGTTCACCTTCAACATGGGGTTTTTAACTGAAATAGCAGTTTTGTAGCCCGTGTTGAGAAATCCTTATCTGCAACTTTTCTTGGCTGAAAAGACTCTCCAGCCGAAGATATGACTTTTTGGCGAAGGATTGCGGCGCATATATGATATACCGCACCGTCTGAGTGTCAGCACTGCACGAAGCATGCGCAGACCAATAACGCACACCATAAACTTAATAATTTACGACCTTCTGTCCTGAATTGGCGTGATGTAGGACCATTTTTGAAAAGAAACTGTATTACAAAATAGAATGAAATCATGTTCTGATAAATTTTCCGAATGTGAACGATTTCCTTTAAACGTAAGAAAGAAAAAATGGCAAGTGGACGACAATACAAATAAGATTACATAAAATAAATAAGAAAAAGGCATTCAATTATATAAGACATTACAAATAAATAAGAAATAAATAAGACATTCAAAATAAATAAGAAATAAATAAGACACATTCAAAATAAGAAAAAAGGGGAAAAAAAGAAAAGAAAGAAGCCACAGTTCCCCCTCTTAATTAATAGTACTCAGTAAGTGGGTACCGAGTAACCACTATACGTTGTAAGCGTGGAGCTGAGACCAAACTAGTGCCCCAGCACACCCTGTACCACGTACCGAAGACTTCATGGCGCTCTTGCTCTGCTTGCTGACCTTGTCGACAGCACCGTACGCAGTGACGCCCTTGGCAGAGGCGTCGAACACCGGCGAACCCAACTGCTGAGCCCTGCAGCGCACCAATCAGTCACTGGAGGCGGAGCAGACTCTGGAGACAGGTCCTGTTCCGCACCCAACACACGCCGTTCAATAAGACTCGCGGCACTTCAAATTGAATGAGTTTGGCCTGCAAACTTCTCGAAAGCGAGCGAAGTTGAGGGAACATTCCAGGGTGGTTATAGTAATTCAAAAGCTTCCGACCCAGTTTTGTCGTCCACTTGTCATACGGAGTGAGTTTATGTGTTCTCACCAGATTGGAACCTGGCCCGAGTCCCAGGAAGTGATCCGAGTTGCCAGACTAAAATGCGTGGGACTGAGCTGGCAATCCATCCACGAATATCAGCTAAAAGTTAAGACGCCGTTCGCTGTTATGTGGGACACGTACGGTATATGGCACGGTTCCTAACATCTTGACACTGCAAACACCCACTTGACACGGTACGGTTATCATTCGGTTCGGTTCAGCTCTCAGATTCTATCGTCCCCAGAGTTGTACGAATACAAATGGCATGTAACTAGAGGCAAACTAGTATGATCGGATGCCAGTTTCCGTGCCCTTTCCCGTTCCTGTTCCTGTTCCTGTTCCTGTTCCCGTTCCCGTTCCCGTGCCCATTATCGTGCCCGTGCCCGTTTCCGTGCCCGTTCCCATGCCCCGTTCCCCGTTCCTGTACCCCGTTCCCGTACCCCGTTCCCAGTTCCCGTACCCCGTTTCCGCACCCCGTACCCCGCTCCTGTACCCCGTACCCCGCTCCTGTACCCCGTACCCCGCTCCTGTACCCCGTTTCCGTACCCGTTCCCGTACCCCGTTCTCGTACCCCGTTCCCCGTTTCCGTACCCCGTTTTCGTACCCCGTTTCCGTACCCCGTTTCCGTACCCCGTTCCCGTATCCCGTTCCCGTATCCCGTTCCCGTACCCCGTTCCCGTTACGGTACCCCGTTCCCGTACCCCGTTCCCGTACCCCGTACCCCGTTCCCGTGCCCCGTTCCCCGTTCCTGTGCTCAGGCCCGTTCACACGCCCGTTCCCGTGCCCGTTCATGTGTTCGTGCCTGCGTCCGTTCGCATGCTCGTTCCCGTTCCTCGTTCCCGTACCCCATTGCCGTGCCTCCTTCATGTGCCCAGTTCACGTACCCCGTTTCGGTGGACTTCCAAGACTCAGTTTTGATCCCATTAAACAGTGAGATGTTTCCTTCGAGCAAGCACTGCGAAGGGTTTCACCGTCCATCTGAATACTGAATAATACATCAGTAGCACGCTGCCCGGCCTGGACTGGATGACCTCACATCAACACCATCCAGGGGTGGTAAAAGTGCTTTGAGTGGCCCCGACCAAAAGTTGCACATACAAAAATGACCCCAGCTCAGCTGGGATCTTTTTGTACTTCACATGAATACCCCAACACCTGGCTACACGCTCACATCATCCCTATATTTTAACCCGCGCCGTGCCGGGGGGGGGGGGGTAAAATATAGGGATAGCGGGAAAACGGCGGCACAGCGCCGCCTTTTTTGGCACAGCTGTTTGGGCATCAATTGTCCACATTATGTACAAAAAAAAATACCTCGGATCATCTCAGGTCAGGTCACCAGACCAGGTCACGTGACCCCACCTCCAAAAGAACTTGTGGTCGTACCACAGTCACCGTTTGTGGATGATCGGTTTTACACTTACAGGATTTCATAAGGTCATATACACCTACAATTCGTTTGTCTTGGATTTTGTATATCAGCTACTTAAGGTCGGGTCAATTTCGTGACCTCCCCATTATAAGTCAATGGGGAAATATTCGAATGCTTCCTATTCCAAGGATACGCAAGATAGCAGTCTAATTCCTTCTGGATCATGTTATTATAAGCCATTTTTGATGACCTAGGTGCCATTTTTGTTCAGTGGTGAGCCGAGGGCAGTACAGGGTGAGCCGAGGTCATCCGAGGTCAACAACAGTTTTATGGCAATAACTCTAGACATAATGACGATAGAGAAATTAAACCGAAACCAATGTGTTTGTCTCGTCACGGCACGTCTTCCTATATGCAACATGACCTACTTAGGTCACCACTTGACCTTGACCTGAGGTCACATTTTTAAGTTGACCTAACCTGGTCAACACTAATATGAGTCGAAGCGCCTTGACAAGACAAACTCAATGTCGTCAAAATTATTGCCTTGTCTTCATTAGGTAAACATCTATTCGTGTTAAACTGTTTTGTAAAAAATAGCCTTTTGACATTTGATGAGCTCTGGAGACTAAACTGTTGACCTGAGCTAAAATCTAAAGACACTTTAGCGATTTCATTTGTGAGCTTTCCATTGACTTTTCCCGCTTTTTGTTAGCTATCATAGTTCCTGTGATATCTGGGAGTTTCTGGAGCGAAGTCCTAAAAATGGGAAATCTGACATTTGATGACCTCTGGTGACCTCAATATTGACTTGAGGAAAAAATATCTCAGTACCTACGAATGTGCTTGTCGAGAGCTTTCGAACGCTCTTTTCTGCGTCTTTCTAGCCCTTTTATTTTTCGAGTTATAGGGGGATCTACCCTTCCGGCACGGCGACGGTGGCGACGAACACCGGCACGGCGCGGGTTAAAACCAAACACAAATCTATAGCTAATTATTGGACGATATTCGCTTTTGCACACCTTTATATAGGTAAATTGAATACTTTATACTAATTCTACATGTCTAATTTCATCAGAACTGCATTCAAAACAGGGACATTCTTAGTACTTACCTAACAATAATAATTTGTATCACCCGTCGAACGGGCGGGTGATACAAATTCAATCCCTCGGCGGGCGGTCGCCTCAGCCGACCGCCCGCAAAGTCTCCGCCATTACAGCTGAAATGTAAACAACGTGGGCGAGAAATGTGTCAGATACCAAGTTTTCCATATGACGTCATATGTATCTCGTCGACCACTAAACCCTATCACGCTCTCACTAAACCTCCGTTCCTGGCGGAGCGCAGGACTTGTATTTGAGACTGAAAGTCGGCCGCGCAGCGGCCTCCAATGCCGTGACCTTGCTGGATACATATCTGACGCATTTCACGCACAAAAAAGACACGTCGCTTACATTTCAGCTGTAACTTGGGGGAGCAACTCGGCGTAGTGGTAAGATACTTGCCTTCTGTGCCGGGGATCGGGGTTTAATCCCTCGGCGGGCCTCTGAAAAAGTCTGCCCGGCTCCCCATACCCCTCGGAACAGGGTGAGAGTTCCAATTAGCACCTTGGTCCCAAGAGGATACGGTGCTTGGTCCACAACCTTTTCACATTAGCGAAGTAGTAAGATAAGAGCTCTTTCGCTGTCAAAATAGGAGTGACCTAGGAGCAAAATGTTTTTTTAGATAAGTTAGAGAGCTTGAATCTGTCTTTTTCAGGGCATGTTGTTTGTAATTCGGCCCAGTATAATTATCTATATAGTCCTTCAAAAATTGCGAGTTATTATTTATTTGTATAGGGGTAAGGGATTCTCCGTCCAGATGACGTCACCCAGGCACGTAGCCAAGGGGAGGGCGGCGGGGGCGGCCGCCCCCCCCCCCCTGGAGGCCAGGAGGGCCCTTTTTGGCGCACGAGGGCCCTTTTCGGCGCGCGCAGCGCGCCGAAAAGGGCCGACGAGACCGCGCGAAGCGCGGTATCATAGGCTCTTTACTACATGAAGCGTGGTCTTTAGAGAGTTTAGAGGACTTCAGAGGCCCTTTAGGGCCACCAGGGCCCTCTCTGAAAGACCAGAGGGCCCCTTGGACGTTCAAAAGAGCCCTGTGCATATCAGAGGGGCCCCTGGCCAGACCGAAAGGGCCCCTGAGCGGGTCAGAGGGCCCGTTGAGCACGTCGAATGGGCCCCTAGCCAGCACAGAGGGCCCCTGGGCAGGTTAAGAGGCCCCTGAGCATGTCGACAGGGCGACAAAGCGGCCAGCGCAGTCCTTTGCCAGGTCATAAGGGCCCCTGAGCAGGTTGGAGGGCCCCTGTACAGACCAGACGGCCCCTGTGGAGTTAAGAGGGCCCCTGTGCAGGTCAGAGGGGCCCTGACCACACCGAAAGGGCCCCTAGGTGGGTCATAAGGGCCACTGAACATGCCGAATGAGCCCCTAGCCAGCACGGAGGGGCCCCAGGGCAGGTCGGAGGGCCCTCGGAGCATGTCGCAAGGCGACAAAACAGCCAGCGCAGTCCCTTGCTAGGTCGAAAGGGCCCCTTAGAAGGTTGAAGGGCCCCTGGAGAGACCAGAGGGCCCCTGGAAAGTTAAAAGGGCCCCTGCGCAGATCGGAGGGGCCCCTGACCAGACCGAAAGGACCCCTGGGCGGGTAAGAAGGGCCCCTGAACATGCCGAAGTGGCCCCTGGCCAGCACGGAGGGGCTCCAGGGCAGGTCGGAGGGCCCATTGAGCATGTCGGCAGGGTGACAAAGCAGCCAGCGCAGGCCGACCAGAAGAGTCGCTGGGCCGATCGGAGGGGCTCCTGGGCAAGTCAGAGGGGCCCCTGGCTAGACCGAAAGGGTCCCTGGGCCGGTCGGAAGGCCCCTTGAACATGCCAGATGGGTTCCTAGCTAGACTGGAGGGGCCCCTGGGCAGGTCGGAGGGACCCCTGAGCAGGGGCGGCTGATTGCAGGGGCAGGGTACCCAAAATTCCCCCCAGTCGAAAATCCTGGGGGGGGGGGGGCAAAGGGTAGTTCCCCCCAGATTTTAGCCTGCTCAATCTGGGGGCAACCATGACCCTTCCCCTCCCCAGGATTTTCATTTGAGGGGGGATTTTGGGTACCCTGCGCCTCGCAATCCGCCGCCCCTGCCCCTGAGCATGTCGGCAGGGCGACAAAGCAGCCAATGCAGTTCCTGGCCAGGTCGGAAGGACCTCTGAACAGGCAGAATGGGCCCCTTGACACACAAGAGGGGCTTCTTGGAAGGTTAGCGGAGTCTCTGGTGAGACCGGAAGGGTCAAAGCACGTTGAGATCCCAGATGAAGATTAAATACAAAGAGGACTTACTCCACAATACAAATATTAAAAGCGGAGCTTTCGGGTATATTGTAACACCCTTCGTCAGGGTGCTACAATATACCCGAAAGATCCGAATTTATTTTTTCCTGTAGAGTAATCCCTCTTTGTGTTATATATATCACCCACTCCATATCATGTCTTTTCGCTTCGCGGATCTCAGATGAGTCCCTGAACAGGTCGGAAGGGCGTAGAAAAGGTCAGAGGTGCCCCTAGGCGATCTGAAGGGACCTTGGGCCTTTCAACAGTAAGAATACAGTTGTACAGGGAATACAACTCAAAATTTTCGCGCCGATCCGCGGCGCAATTTGTTTAAGAGTTCCAGGTCTTGAGCTTAAAAAATATTCCAAGTTGGTATAGCTGATTCCAAATTCGTGTCAGTGGTTTCAAAATTGATGTAGCAGTTTGCTAACTCCAGCTCCTAAACGTTGGTATGGCCCATGCCATACCTGCCATACTGCATTTTCCAGCCTTGTAACGTGCCTTTGCATGCGTTTTTTCCCCCTTTTTTTTTGGGGGGGGGGGGGCCTTTCAACGCTTGGGAAGGGGCCCTGTCAACGCTCGGGAAGGGGTCCTTTCGAGGCGCCGCCCCCCCCCCCCCTGGACGAAATCCTGGCTACGTGCCTGACGTCACCATTCCTAAGACGGATTCGGTCAAATCGCCGGATGACTCTACCTTCTTATAGGGTCTTCCACCATGCGCCATAAACGACGCAATTGCGCAGGATGCACGGTATAACTGGAATGTGAATGTTCATGCTGAATGAACCGGATTTTCTACTATTTATAGTAGAACTCTCAAAGTACCAGAACAATGAGATCGACTGTCCTGACAGTCGATCTCAGACTCACTCCATTGCAAATACACAAGCACCCGGGGGAGCAATTGTCTAACTAGATAACTGGTATATATTTTTTTTTTGTCAGCAATATGGGTGAAACTAAATAATTGAGAATCAAGAGCTGAAACGCAACTGCTAATTTCAAAACATGTAAATGTACTTACATGCTGACGTGATGAATATGATGATTAAGTGAATATTACAGTGGTTTTGGTTTTGACGATCAGTCGACGATTTGAAGAAGTGGTTTTAACGATCAGTATTTCTAAGGACATGGTCGCTTAGTAGATTTTTTAGTTCTTAGGGTCAGAGCCCTAAGAGCGGGCCCCCACCCGTTTTTTTAAAGAAAATTTCGCGGATTTCGGTCACTTGATTTTGAGTGGGCCCCCTACAGCATGGGATCTGAGACATGATAAATCAATGTCGTGTAAGGTGACTGCGTGTGCTACTGATGTGCGAATTTTAGGTGCGTGTTCTACTGATGTGCGGTACAACTGTCGAGAGTTGACGAAATGAGGTCAATGACAACACGCAGTAGTGGTGACTGGTGAACCGATACGATATTTTCGTAGCAGGTATGTGTGATCAGTTGGCGCGATACATGGCTGATTTTTACAAAATACATCATCGCAACAAATTTGGAGACGGTCTCGCGCATGACTTGGGAAGGCATAATTCCAACGGATCCAGGGCCTGGTGTCAACCAGTTGCTGCATACCTGTCTGGAAGCTGCGCACAGGCTTTCTGGAGCTTGTTCAAAATGAGAGAAGCACGGGGAAAAGATCGCGTCAAAAAATTTCAGACGTCGTAATAACTAGTTTTTTTTTCTGGAGATCTGCTACCCTTTGTCTTTGGTAGGCTTGGATACTCAAAATCATCGGTCCCTAGGCACATCCCTAGTATTGACGAAGAAACGTAACATGTGCCAAATAGCGAAGCATTTGATTTAATCAGTGAAGTTGAGCGTTACAATATTATTTGGCTACGCCCACAGATGTTTGAGATGCTTATGCGCAAATTGAAGTGTAGATAGAAACCGCGTTTACACGGAACTTTACATTCTCCAGACATTAATTAATTATATTTTCGGAAATTGAGGCAATTTTAGAAATTGGCCAAATTATGGCGCCTTTTTCCTTTCTAACCTCCAAGATTCATGTCTCCTACAGGTCCCCCAGATTCATGTCCCAGCCTTTGGACGTCAAAGTCCTGTATAAACGACGCAAGGCTAAGTTCGCGAACGGAATAGGAATTAACCCTGGAGGCGCTGAGGGGGGGGGGGGATATTCAGAAAACACATAGAGATATCGACTTGAAACTTTCAGCAACTTGAAATGAATAGCTAAGCCACGTTTTGGCAAAAAAAAGGTCCCGGCCAGGTCAGGTCAGGTCAAATGACATGACCACCAAACAACTTCTAAGTAGCACCACCGGCACAATGGTTAATCGAGTGACATGAAACTCATGGCACGTCATGAGGTCATTAGGGATTACAATAACTCGGATTTTCTATATCGGTGACCTAAGGTCAAGTTATAAAATCGTGACCTTTTCAATGTAACCCTAGGGAAAAGACGCATATTTATCAGTTGTAAAGGGATAAATTTAGTTCATGTTTGCTCTAGTCACTAGTTTTGGCCAGAGACTAGACCTGACCGGGCCCCATATCACGTCTCTGCCAGCACCGGGGCCTTGATCAGGTCCCTACCAGGAACGGGCCCCTACCAGTAACTGGCCCGTATACAAAAAAATGCAAGGAGCGGGCCCTGTTGTGATCGGGCCCTCGTCCTGACCGGGCCCCATATCACGCCTTTTCCAGCACCGGGCCCCTGCCTCGATCGGACCTGACCACGATCGGACCCCTACCAGAAACGGGCCCGTATCAAGAATATGCAAGGACCGGGCCCTGTTGTGACCGGGCCTTCGTTTTGACCTGACCCCATATCACGACTTTGCCAGCACCGGGCCCCTGCCTCGATCGGACCTGATCAAGACCGGGCCCCTACCAGGAACGGACCCGTGTCACCAGAACGTGACCGTATCAAAAATGTGCAAAGACCGGGCCCTGTTGTGACGGCCGACGGGGCTCTCGTCCTGACCGGGTCCAATATCACGCCTTTGCTAGCACTGGGCGCCTGCCGCGATCGGGCCTGACCAAGACCGGGACCCTACCAGCAACGGGCCCGTATCAATAATTTGCAAGGACCGGGCCTTGTTGTGACCGGGCCCTGGACCTGACTGGGCCCCATATCACGCTTCTGCCAGCACCGGGCCCTGTCTTGATCGGGCCCCTACCAGGAATGGCCCCTACCAGGAACGTGCCCCTATCAGGAAGGGCCCGTATCAAATAATTTTAAAGGAGCGGACCCTGTGTGACCGGGCCCTCGTCCTGACCGGGCCCCATGCCACGCCTTTGCCAGCACCGGGCCCCTACCTCGATCGGGCCTGACCAAAACCGGGCCCCTACCAGAAACGGGCCCGCATCAAGCATATGCAAGGACCGGGCCCTCGTCCTGACCGGGCCCCCATATCACGCCTTTGCCAGCACCTGTCTTGCCTCGATCAGGCCTAACCAAGACCGGGCCCCTGCCAGAATACGGGCCTTTTTGATGCGGGCCCCCTCAGAAATTTCGGGGAGGGGGGGGGGGGGGGGTCAGCTGACCCCTTTGACCCCTCCCTGCGTGCGCCACTGACTGTCGCGTGCGGCTCTGCTGCTGCTGCACGTCGTAGGCGTGTGCCAGCGCGAAGTAGGCGTAGTCGATGCTCCTCGTGGAAGGGTCAACACAATCCAGCGGAACGTTTTCATCCGAACGCCATCCCTGTGTAACTCGTTTGTAAACTCTGACATTAGTGTTGACCTTTTTATATCTACTGTATCTTCCTTTAAATCCCGCGTCATAAGCTTCACAAGAACAATACCTACTTGTAACTGACTCAGTAATGTGTTGGTGTGTTCTTACGTGCTTATGTGTTTTGTCGTGTTATTTATTGTTTTTTATATTCTGATTTCGTCTGTAACTGGGCAATGAGCCTGTAGACGATTTATTCAATACACAGTACACACTACACAATACACAATTGTACCCTCCCCCACATTTACCACAAAATACGTCATTGAAAGCAAGCGACATGATTTCACAATTGAGGGAAATGTAAACGAGCTATTGAACCTTTTCACCCAGCATCACGCCACATTGCACGCAGACTACACGCCTTCTGCACTGGGGCGCCGCTTTATCGCTGTTGTTTTCCTATAGACTATGGCGCGACCGCTCGGGG
>JAXIVJ010010824.1:0-45854 GCA_036785665.1 Chirona hameri | reverse complement strand
GCATACGCATACGCATACGCATACGCATACGCATACGCATACGCATACGCATACGCATACGCATACGCATACGCACCTACGCATACGCATACGCATACGCATACGCATACGCATACGCATACGCATACGCATACGCATACGCATACGCATACGCATACGCATACGCATACGCATACGCATACGCATACGCATACGCATACGCATACGCATACGCATACGCATACGCATACGCATACGCATACGCATACGCATACGCATACGCATACGCATACGCATACGCATACGCATACGCATACGCATACGCATACGCATACGCATACGCATACGCATACGCATACGCATACGCATACGCATACGCATACGCATACGCATACGCATACGCATACGCATACGCATACGCATTACGCATACGCATACGTATACGTATACGTATACGTATACGTATACGTATACGTATACGTATACGTATACGTATACGTATACGTATACGTATACGTATACGTATACGTATACGTATACGTATACGTATACGTATACGTATACGTATACGTATACGTATACGTATACGTATACGTATACGTATACGTATACGTATACGTATACGTATACGTATATATATATATATATATATATATATATATATATATATATATATATATATATATATATATATATATATATATATATATATATATATATATATATATATATATATATATATATATATATATATATATATATATATATATATATATATATATATATATATATATATATATATATATATATATATATATATATATATATATATATATATATATATATATATATATATATATATATATATATATATATATATATATATATATATATAATATATATATATATATATATATATATATATATATATATATATATATATATATATATATATATATATATATATATATATATATATATATATATATATATATATATATATATATATATATATATATATATATATATATATATATATATATATATATATATATATACATATATATATATATATATATATATATATATATATATACATAATATATATATATATATATATATATATATATATATATATATATATATATATATATATATATATATATATATATATATATATATATATATATATATATATATATATATATATATATATATATATATATATATATATATATATATATATATATATATATATATATATATATATATATATATATATATATATATATATATATATATATATATATATATATATATATATATATATATATATATATATATATATATATATATATATATATATATATATATATATATATATATATATATATATATATATATATATATATATATATATATATATATATATATATATATATATATATATATATATATATATATATATATATATATATATTCCGATATTATACAACATGTTCTCCAACACTTGTTAACCTCCGAGTATGCGTATCTTGCTCCGAATTGGCCTAATGACATAGGCCGCACAGTTTGATACTGCATGTATGCCCAAATATGGGCATAACAAAATCTAAAAATGTATTGATCTATTTTTGATCACCTCTCTGTAGTTTGCCCAACTGACATGTGGAGAGAAGGCGTAAAATGGATGCAACATAAGCTACGGAACGTTTCACGTCAATATCTATAATTGTTTTCAAGATATTGAGAAAATCCGGGAGGGGGCAAATTCTGCCCCCCCCCCCGCCGGGGGGGGGCGCTGGTTAAGGAAGAGGCATATTTGACCCGTTTAATTGACATATCTGATTGGCGCCCCTCTGGACCATGCCACCCCTGTCACCGAGGAAATATGCCACCCTCGGGCCTGAAGCCCCCTGCCTTAGAAAATCCTGGATCCGCCAGTGGACCCAAGGTTTTAAATACTGTCGTCGCAGATATCGTCGCTAACTTAATGGATATAAACCCGCCCGGGTGTGTTTGTGGAGCCTGAATGACGGAGCGACGTGATGCGAACATATGAGTGCGAGGCCCACTGCATTTGTCTACTTTTTCGTGTAAAATCATCAGGTGGACGTTTGCTTCGTAATTTCGGGGTTCTGCATTGCACATGACACGTGGCATGATTAAGAAAGTAATACACGTAAAAACGCCTGGTGCCAGCGCGGTTCGAACCCACGACCAATCTACGAATACGCTAAGAGAGACAGCTATACCGACTGAGCTATTTGGGCTTACGTGAGGAGCACTGTTATTCAGTCTCCAATATTGGATCTCTGCCAGCTCAGGACAGGCGACCTCTTGACCCTCGAGACAGACGGCCCTGACCACCAGCCGGGTCGCGGCGCATTCCATTCCGATAACGCCCCGCACTCCCTGCCTCCCTCCCCCTCCCCAGGTCACGCACCTGCCAGACAGCCACAATGGGTACCAACCTACGGTGGGGAAACCACCTTTGTGTGTGCCTATCGCGACCGTAGCGCCACGTGGTGGCAAGGAAAGATCATTATGAGACCGACTGTACATTACAATGTTTAGGTATAGTATATGTTGCACCATTGTAGGAATTCTGAGGTATTCATGCAGACGCACATCTCTGGTCTCCGGGTTCGACCTGGTGACAGGTGCGTCTTGTGTGCATGGGTTCCTTCCATTCCGTGAATGCCATCCTTGCATGCCTAACGAAACGGGGAATCCTAACACGTGAGTTGAACAAGTGAGTTGCATCTTTCTGCAGGGCTCTTGGCTGGAGTTTGTATAGGTTAGGTAATTTCCTGCACATGCTACAGTTGAATGCAATCACATTACGTTTTGCAGGGCATTGTATGCAGTTCTTGGGATATCCTGGCAGAGCATGATACCAACTCATGCAGATGTCACATTGTACTCCTTGTTGGTTGTCCATCTCAAGATTGCAGGTCAGATTTCCTGGGTCCCATTTACATGCTGAACTTGTGTTCTCTGGAGGCCTGGTGATGGTGGGGGACACCAGAGTGCCAACATCAATGGGGAGGGCTTGAATCGCAGCTGCAACCATACCCTGACATTCTGTGGTTAGGGAGGTGTCAGTTCAGGCGGACCTGTTACGAGGCAGTGACATAACTAGTTGAGGTGGTCCTCTTTGGTGAGTTAGGGCCGGAGACATCGTCTCCAAGGCACAAGAGCTGGTACAAGAGTTGGCAGTAACGGTGGGGCTGGCGTCACCGTCACTGCCGGGCAATACAATAAAGGTTCAAGGTTACTATCACCGTTGTTGGTCTAGTAATAGGGAAGCTGTATGACGTCACCAGATCTGTCTACAAGCGAATCTTAGGCTGCCCCGATTTAATAGCTACAAGCAGTAGACCGAACCGATCTGAATTAATGAAACTAAGCTAATATAACCTAACCCCGCCATTAAGTCTGATAGGGTCGGCCCACAGCTCATAGCCATTAAGTCTGATCGGGTCGGTCTACAGCTTGTAGCCATTAAGTCTGATCGGGTCAGTCTACTGCTCGTAGCCATTAAGTCTGATCAGGACGAATCCCTACTGCTTGTAGCCATTAAGTCCAATCGGGTCGGCCTAAGATTCGCTTTTAACCAGAATCTGGTGACGTCATAAAGCTTCCCCATGATTCCAGACCAACAACAGTGACAGTAACCTTGAACCTTGATTTTATTGCCCATCTGTGACGGTGACGCCAGCCCCACCGTTACTGAGTTGGCTTCCCGCTTATGTGTTGGGAATCTGGGAACAGGCATCTTCTGTATGAAACAAAAACTAGCAAGGACAATAACAACTAATGTATGAACCAAATAATTGAAGTAGTATCCCCACTGATGTAAGAGAAAACTTCTCCAAAAATAGTTGTTTGCAAGCAAAAGTACAGGGGCGAGCTCAAGCTGAAGCAGGCAAGCAGTGGGGCTCATGAAGCTCAAGACACACAAGTCCCCAATGGCTAGCATTCACCAGTGTCCAGTAGTGGACAGGCTAGGGATGAGAGCGGACACACATGCACAGGGTAGACAAGTACTCCCTCCCAGGTGAGATAGAAGCATGCAGTGTTGGCCTGTGGCCATCACCAGGGTTGAAGAGTAGGCAGTTCACCAGAATGCTCATGCAGTGCAGTCACTCCAATCTGAATCCCAGAACCAGTCCACCACCCACCACCAGTCACCACCCTCCAAACTCACCTTTTAATAAGATAGAACACGTCTAACTATGAACTCCAGATTCTTTGCTTGAATACCACCCTCTCGTTTGAGGCGACCGTGAACAGAAATGTGCATAATCATGACCGATCGGCACATTCCACCACGGTCCGATATTTTAATTTGAATAGGAATCGACAATCTCTTACCGACAAGAAATCAAATAAAGAAATGTTACCGTGCGCTGTGATATCGATCACCAGCCCAAGCCATCACACAGGGCCAAATTTGAGTATTTTTGTTGACAAAATTGCACTTTCAGTCAAATTTGTTCTGATGTGTATTCATTTACCCGGTAACCGGTCGGGGTCAAGGCGTCGGGGTAAGGCCGTATAAGAGAGGTAGTCATCCGGGGATTTTAGCGCCCCCATCGCAATACATTAGCGTGACGTCACTGGTGCTCTTGTCCGACTCGGCTGTCGCCGCACGCTGCTCGGTGCGGCGCGAATATGTCGAACGGGATACGGATCGTTGCGCTTAAGGTACGATCCTACGTTTACCCCGGATAATTATCCCTCTCTTATTTCATGCTGAGGGGAGATGGCTATACGCTGCCCCAGTCTGTGTGAGGGGCGACTGGCGAAACGGCCATACACCGCACCGGTCTGACTGAGGGGTGAGACGGTCATACGCTGCCCCGGTCCGGCTGAGGGGGGAGACGGCCATATGCTGACCCGGTCTGGCTGAGGGGAGATATGGCCATATGCTGCACCGGTCTGACTGAGGGGGAAAACGGCTATACGCTGCACCGGTCCGGCTGTGCGGCGGGACGGCCATGCACGCTGCCCCGGTCTGGCTGAGGAGCGAGACGGCCGTATGCTGCACCGGGGTGGCTGAGGGCGAAACGGCCATACGCTGCCCCGGTCCTGCTGAGGGGTGAGACGGCCGTACGCTGCCCCGGTCCGGCTGATGGGCGAGACGGCCGTTCGCTGCCCCAGTCTGGCTGAGTGGTTAAACGACCATACGCTGCCCTGGTCTGGCAGAGGGGCGAGACGGGCATATGCTGCACCGGCCCGGCTGAGAGGCGAGACGGCCGTATGCTGCTCTGGTCTGGCTGAGGGGCGAGACGGCCGTATGCTGCTCTGGTCTGGCTGAGGGGTGAGACAGCCATACGTTGTACCTGGAAATGTTGCAAATGGCATTGTTTTGGCTTAATGTTCAAGATATGCTTTGAAAAAGGTTTTTAAAAAAAAATCAAAAATATAGACTTGCAACCAGGGGCGGATCCAGGATTTTCTAAGGCAGGGGGCTTCAGGCCTGAGGGCGGCATTGTATTAGAAGCGCGCGCAAAACGAACGTCCGAACGCCCCGAGCCCCACCAGTCAAGAGAGCGGGAAGCATGGCTGCCGCCGGTAGCCCGCCCCGTACAGCCTCTGTCCTATACAGCCTCCGACAAGGTACAGTCTCGGCGGGCGGTCAGTACACACGGGGCGGGCGGCCAACAAACGTGGCACAGCATGCACGATGCACGATGCACGATGCACGACACACTCCCCCCTGATCCTTAAGAATCACGCGACGATCAATCACCCTTCACATCGAGCAAATCACCCACAAAACAAACCGAACGCGAAGTCACGCGACTGGGTCCGTGCAGCAGCGACAAGGCGGCGGCGGTCGTCGCGCCCGTTCGCCGCGACGGGACCGGGAATCGCTGGCCGTCTCGGCCGGTCCGTCCGCTATCGGCGAAGCCGCGTCCCTCTCGCCCGGAGACGCCGCCCCGTCCGCCGTGCCGTCCTCCCTCCGCTGCACAGCCGGCTGGCGCCCCACGAACAACGGCAGCGACTCGTCACTGTCGCCGTCCGATGCCGCCTCGTCACTGTCGCCGTCCGACGCCGCCTCGTACCGTGGTCGTAAGCTGCGGACGTGCCACGGCACTCCGTCCACTTCTAGGACCTGCTGCGAGACCACGCCTGTCACAGTCCCGCGTCGCGACGTCTCGGTGCAGCGAGTGCCGCGGCGCCGCATCCATACCCGATCACCGACCCGGAACCGCGCGCCGTCGGGCGGGGGCGCCGGTGGATGCTGAGGTTCGCCGTCCTCGTGGGCGTGGCCTCCCACTTGCGCTGGCCAGACAGTCTCTCACTGCGTAGCGGTAGATTCCCGCCGCGGGCGCAGTCTCCGCCGTCAGACCCTCGCGAGGCGTGATGTTATACAGGTGGACGGCTTCCGTCACCGGGCACCGCCTCCTCGCTGCTATCACCTTTATCGTTCTGTGGCAGCGTTCCACTACGCCGTTGCCGCCCGGTTCATGCGCGGCGCGGAACCGCAGCGTGATCCCCCACCGCGCCGCGAACGAGGCGAGTCGTCGGCCCCGGAACACGGTATCGTTGTCCGTTAGGATCTCGGCCGGAGCGCCGCGCTCTAGGAACACCTGCTCCAGCTGGCCAACGACCTCAGTCGCGTCGGCACGGCCCAGCGGGCGCCAGACGGTGAACCGCGACGGTCCGCAGTCAATGACTGAGAGATAGTTCCGCCCCTGATGATGGGTTACGTCCATCGCGACGCGCTCCCAGGTTGCCGCCACACCCAGCGAGCCGTGCCGCCACCGCACTGGCGCCGGGTCGATCGCGCGGCACACATCACACCTCTCCACGACCGCACGCACCAGCGCTCTGGCAACGTCACGGGACACATCACGTCGCGCGAAGAATAGCGTCCGGCGGACGCCAGGATGACCCGCTCGCTCGTGCACAGACTCGACCGACGACTGAAGAGCCACATCAGGACCGGTGACGGCCTGTGACACGCCGGCGCCGGCCACCGCCCCGTCGCGGGCAGCCGACCTCACGGCTTCATCGTCGGCTCCCCCCGTGTCTTCATCGTCGGCTCCCCTCGAGTCACGCAGCCACACCTTCGGCACTCGCGTCAGCGCATCGGCGAGGTTTTCCGCAGAGCGAACCAGCGTGATGGTTATCTTGAGCTGCAGTTCCTCGGCCAGCTGCCGAACGAGATCGACGCGACGCCTGATGAGCATCTCGCCGGCCGCTCGCGTCCGCAGACGGGCGCGGCCGCTCAGCGCGTCATCGACCCAGCGATGCACTGCAGCCGAGTATGTTCGCAAGTCGATATCACTCACTCCCCAGGCCACGGCCAGGTTCACCCCGCGCACAGCGGCATCCAGCTCCGCCATGTTGATGTGGGTTGCTGCGGCGTCGCTGGGCCGAAGCCAGCAGGCGTCCTCCATCACACCGCCGCCCGGCGTCTCTATGACGACGCCAGCCGCGATCGAGCTGGCATCCGTCCAGACGGTCGCCCGGTCCCCGATCCAGCACCACTGGCCGCGTGCTGGGTCCGCGACCGACAGCCGGGCGTGCACGTGCGAGATCTGGTCCCGCAGTGTCGCGTCAGCCGTCACGTCGTCCCAGCCGCGCGTGACTGCGTTGGCACGCCGCTTCAGCCAGGCGGCAGCGGGCCGCAGCCAGCCGCAGACGGGGAGGTGGGCCACCAGCCTGCCGCACCAGGCGAACACCGCACGGCGCGTCACGCGGTCCGGCGGCCCGGGGACGGCGCTGTCTCGACACCACTGCAGCTCACCCGCCACGCGCTGAACGTGAAGCCCGAGCATCCGAGCACCGTCTCCTGCGCGCGCCGGCGGTTTGCAGTCGAGCCCGAAGCGACCAAAGTGCTCCACTACACGTTCGGCACTGAGTACGTCCTCGTCCACCAGCAGGTCGTCTACGTAGGGACAGACTGCCCGCTGCACGTCCGCGTCCTGCGCCATGACGATCTTCACCACGGCCTTCATCACCGCTGGCGCCACGTTGAGACCAAATCCAAGTCGGGTCAGGCAGAACCGCTGACCGCGAATGATAACCGTCTGATACGGCCACAAGCCTCGGTCGAGACGAAGCTGGAGGTCGCCCGACGCAGATCCACGACGGCTACACGACGACCGTGGCGGCGCCACTTCCGCAAACGGTCGGCGCACACGTCCGCGTCGGCAGTGTACGCAGCGACGTGTCCGTTCAATTCTCGCATGTCCAGCACCGGGCGCACCCTTTTGGCCTGAGGAACGGCCATCAGGGGCACGAGACCGCGCGGAGGGCCGTCCTCCTCCTCGTCATATGGCCGCAGCCAGCCGTTCGTCAGCCACATCTCGAGCTCCTCATCGTACTCCTGACGCACTGAGGAGGGCACCCGGTACTCGGCCACGCGGTTTGTCAAACAGTCCGGCCCGACGCCGTCCGCCCACTTCCAGGCCACTGTCCAAGATCGCGTGCCGCCGTCGAACCTCGCCGTGAAGTCCTTGGCGTCGACCGTCAGCTCCGAGGTCTCGCCCGTTCCAGCCACTGGCGCGGCATCACGCCGATCTGCCGCCGTGCCGGCGGCGGCCAGGCGCGCCGCGGCCTGCTCGGCGCCGCCCGGCCGCGCCTCCGCTCCTCCGGTCGTCGTGCCGGCGGCGGCCAGGCGCGCCGCGGCCTGCTCGGTGCCGCCCGGTCGCGACTCCGCTCCGCCGGCCGCCGGTAGGCGCGCCAGTGCTCCGCCGGCGAACGCCTCGATCCTCACGTCCGTCGGCCCTCGCACGCTCACCCCACCAAGGGCTGTGACGCCAGACATTCCGAGAATCATGTCCACGCCCATTGGCCGCGACGCCACCACGAGCACCGACAGGACCTTCTCACGGCCAACGCTGCCAACCGTCACTCGGCCCACGCCCAGCCCTGGAACAGCGTCACCGCTCATGGTCGTCACCACCACTTTCTGCCGGTCCCATTGTCCACACGCGTCCACGAAGGCGAGGTTGTGCGTGCATCCCGTGTCGATGAGCACGTCACAGGGTCGTCCATTCAGCAGCAGTCGAACCACCGGCAGCGCTACCCTCACTGCGCGGGAAACGGCGCTGGCGCTGACGCACCGTTTCCCGCGCCGTTTCCCTCCGGGCAGCTGGCCGCCAGGTGACCCGCCTGACCGCACGTCCAGCACCAGCGCGGACGCGGGCGCCTCGGGGCGCGCGCCGCCGCCCCCGCCGGGCCCAGCATTCCGGCGCGGCTTCCCTCCCCGCCGCGTGGCGGCGCTGCCGTCGCCGCCGCCGCCGCCGCGACGCGGTCGTCACTCAGGACGGCGCGCGCACGAGCAACGACACTTGGGAGGTCCAGAGCATCGGCGCGCGAACCTGCCCGGATCACTTGCCTCACGGAGTCCGGTAGACCATTCACGAACACACAGGACAGAACGCGGTCAGGCACGCCACCAAACAGCTCCGCCAGCCGTCGCAGGTCCGCCAAGTAGACGTCGGCAGACTCTCCCGCCTGAAGACGACGGCCGACGAAGGCGTCATAGGCGGCGAGACTGTCTAAGGCGAACGCCGCGAAGAGAGCGGACTGCACCGCTTCCAGAGAGCCGCGGTCCGCGGTCGACAGCTGCGCCCACACCGAGAAGGCTCCACCGGTGAGGCACAGGGGAAGCACCTCGCTGAGGTCTGCGCCACGATGCTTGCACAGCAGCTCCGCGCGCGTCCACCACTCCACCACATCGCCGCTGCCATCATACTCGGCGATGACACGCACGTCGAGTCCACGAGCACTAGCAGTCGAGTCTCCACTCGCACTGCTCGCCGACACTTCGTCTCCAGGCATATTGATGCCGAAATAGCTTGTATTAGAAGCGCGCGCAAAACGAACGTCCGAACGCCCCGAGCCCCACCAGTCAAGAGAGCGGGAAGCATGGCTGCCGCCGGTAGCCCCGCCCCGTACAGCCTCTGTCCTATACAGCCTCCGACAAGGTACAGTCTCGGCGGGCGGTCAGTACACACGGGGCGGGCGGCCAACAAACGCGGCACAGCATGCACGATGCACGATGCACGATGCACGACACAGGTTAAACGGCCATACGCTGCCCTGGTCTGGCAGAGGGGCGAGACGGGCATATGCTGCACCGGCCCGGCTGAGAGGCGAGACGGCCGTATGCTGCTCTGGTCTGGCTGAGGGGCGAGACGGCCGTATGCTGCTCTGGTCTGGCTGAGGGGTGAGACAGCCATACGTTGTACCTGGAAATGTTGCAAATGGCATTGTTTTGGCTTAATGTTCAAGATATGCTTTGAAAAAGGTTTTTAAAAAAAATCAAAAATATAGACTTGCAACCAGGGGCGGATCCAGGATTTTCTAAGGCAGGGGATTCAGGCCTGAGGGCGGCATATTTCCTCGGTGACGGGGGCGGCATGGTGCCTTCCGAGGGCGGCATAATGCCTTCCGAGGGCGGCGATGTACCTTCCGAGGGCGGCATAATGCGTTGTGAGGGCGGCAAGATGTCTTCTGAGGGTGCCAGGGTGCCTTCCAAGAGTGCTACGATGCTGTTGGTAGACGCAAGGGCGCCCTGGCGGCCTCCCGAATACGCTACGGCGCCTTCGGCGCCGGGCAATCCTATACAAAAATGGCGCCGTTTTATAAGGCAGGGGGCTTCAGCCCCTACGCCCCCCCCCCCCCTGGATCCGCCACTGCTTGCAACATAACTTAATTATCTAACCGCGACAACTTCAAATTGCCGCTCTCGTCAACACCCGTCAAAAGACCGCAAAACGCTCGAAAGGGCAGCTGCGGCGCCGGGGCTGGGCCGAGCCGCTCTGTATCTGTATATATTCACTATGTATCGGCTGCAGCAGCCGATACACGCGTTATATACGCGTGTATCTGCCCCTGATATACGCGTTAGCACGTTGTGAACAGCACTTATAGTGCTGTTCACAACGTGCTAACGCGTAAGCTCTCTAGATAGCTTATGCTAAGGCGATCCCAGCACCCCCAAATGGGGGGTGCTATGGTCATGCAGTAATGCTACAAAACGGATTTTGTTTGGTGTTGTCAAATACAGTTTTCAATGTCATATGTAATTTAAACACTATAGCTGAACTTGCTGCGCAAAACTACCCATACATCTGCTCTTCGTCAAAGCTGCCCCTGATTGCTCCTGGCTATGTACTTCGTGCGCCCCTGCAACGCCAATCTGGCCACCTGTAAGCCACGTCTGGCAAAGGGCGCTAAAAGGGAATAGTTCACCTTTAACATGGGGTTTTGGACTGAGATAGCAGATTTGTAGAGCAGATCTAAAAATGGTTTGTGGTGAAAGAATTACCTCTCTACGTTAAGTAATTTCGACACAGGACTAGTGGGCCCGATTTCAATCCCGCTGTTCCGGGCCATGATCGGGGAATGAACGCTCGCCGCCGGGCCTCCGGAGGCAGGTACACTCTCTGGCACGTAGTCTCTGGTCACGACGCCTCGTTAATATCCGCTCAGCCGCCCGGGCGGCGCGGCGGCCCCTTGTCAGAGACTGTACTTGGCGTCAGGCGGAGCGGGGCGGAGCCAGAACGCCAGCTGCTATCGTACGATTTCTCGTGAAATAGAAAGATAAACTTACTTCTTTCTCCACATATATCTATCAGTTGTCCAAACCAAAGTCATATTCATAGTTTTGAGCTCAAGATGCACCTAATGGTTGAACTTCAAGACAACTTTCAAGGTGACCCTTAAAGGAAATAGTTCACCTTCAACATGGGGTTTTGAACTGAAATAGCAGTTTTGTAGCCCGTGTTGAGAAATCTATTCTATCCCCGAATCTAGGTGATCTATGTATTGCGAGTCCCACGACAACGCGCTGTGATTATACGCACACGCACACGCAAGGCCACGGCTCCCGGCCGACTGGCCCTTTTTCCCGCCAGTCCGGGTACGAGGGCATCTCTGAGATGCGCATGCGCGAGCAAGGGCGGCTCCAGGGCCAAAGCAAGGAGGGGCCATACCAGGATACCACACCCTACCCCTCTTAAACAAAAACTCAATCAGCTTACTGCGGCTCGCAGCGAAACATGAACGATTAAATACACACCCTACCCCTCTTAAACAAAAAACTTAATCAGCTTACTGCGGCTCGCAGCGAAACATGAACGATTAAATACGTTGCCTTGCAGCGAAACATGAACGATTACATGCGTTGCATTAAACGTTACAAAAGTCATCCCATGTCACTTATGAGACGCTTAGGCGGCACTGGACGCCGGCTGGATCGCCGCACGCCCTCGCCGACTTCGGAACCCCCGCCGCTCGCTGCGGCACCACCGCCGCTAGCCTCGGCACCACCGCCGCCGCTCGCCGCGGCACCACCGCCGCCACTTGCCGCGGCACCACCGATGCCGCTCGCCGTGGCACCACCGCCACCGCTCGCCACGGCACCACCGCCGCCGCTCGCCGCGGCACCACCGCCGCCGCTCGCCACGGCACCACCGCCGCCGCTCGCCACGGCACCACCGACGCCGCTCGCCGCGGCACCACCGATGCCGCTGGCCGTGGCACCGACATCGCTCGCCGTGGTGTCGCCGCCGACCACGCCGGGACTCCTGTCGCCGGCGGCTCCGGCGGGAAGTCCGGGAGTCACGGCGTCCGCAGCTCCACGGGCCTGACCGGTGTCACCTGTGCCGCCGCGATCCGCCGACAGGAGCTGATCGCTGTGTCGCGACCAGATCTCTCCTCTTCCGACGTCGACCTCGTACGACACGGGGCCTGTCTGAGCGACAATGCGGCCCCGGATCCACTTCTGAGGTCCCGAGTAGCACCGGGCCCATATTTCAGTGTCTACACTGAATGACCGTGAGCGGCCACCAGCCGCTGTCCTCTGGCGCTGAGCACTATCCCTCAGCGCGTCCTCAGCGGTCGGGATAAGGAGATTCAGCCGTGTCCGGATATTGCGGCCGAACATGATCTCCGCCGGCGCCCGTCCCGTGCTGGCGTGCGGGGTTGAGCGGTACGCCATCAGCACCCGAGCTAACGCCAGCTCGATGCCACCGCCGGCTGTCAGGGTTGCCTTCAACGCATTTTTCAGCGTGCCGACCGTGCGCTCTGCCATGCCGTTAGAGGACGGATGGTACGGCGCGACTCGAATGTGACGGATGCCGTTCGACGTCGCGAACTGGGAGAACTCTTGGCTGACGAACTGTGGTCCATTGTCCGTCACCAGGACCAGAGGCAGGCCCAAACGCGCGAAGGAGGCCCGCATGACCGCGATCGTTCGCTCCGAGGTGGTGGACTTCATCGGGATCATTTCCGCCCACTTGCTGTAGCTGTCGACCAGTATGAGGAATGTCATACCCTGCATCGGTCCGGCGAAGTCCGCATGCACGCGCTGCCACGGCCCTTGGGCAGGCTCCCAGGGGTGGCGCTCCGCGTGCGGTGGAGCTGCTCGCTTCGACTCGCAGGCTGGGCAGTCTCGGGCGAGTGCCTCCAGTTCGGCATCCAGCCCCGGCCACCAGACGAAGCGACGCGCCAGCTGTTTCATTTTTGTGCAGCCGACATGCCCCTCGTGTAGCTGTCGCTTCACGCGGTCGCGGAGGGCCCTCGGAACCACAACGCGACCGCCCCACAGCACACAGTCCGCGTCTGTTGACAGTTCCTCGGACCTGTGTTTGTACGGTGTGAGTTCTGCATCCACCGTACCCGGCCAGCCTGACCGCACTGCCGCCAGCACGCGCCCCAGCACCGGGTCCGTGCGTGTCGCCGCGGCGACCGCTCTGGCCGTGAGGCAGGGTCCCTGCTCCTCCGTCACGAACATGATGCCTCCTCCACCGTAAACAGCCTCTTCGTCCGCTGCCGCTCGCATGTCCTGAGTGCGCCGCAACTCCACGTCGTACTGGTACGCTGCTAGCTGAAGAGCGTAGCGCTGCATACGCGCTGCTGCGAGTGTGGGAAGCTCCTTGTCCGGGCTGATGATACGCGACAGCGTGCGATTGTCCACCACCAGGGTGAAGGTTCGGCCCATCAGAAACTGATGGAAGCGCCGCACTCCGAACGACACTGCGGCTGCTTCTTTTTCCACCTGTGCGTACTTGCGCTCGGTTTGTGTTAGAGTCCGTGATGCGTACTGCACCGGTTTCTCCAGGCCTTCAGCCGTCACCTGCATGAGCACCGCGCCCAGTCCCGTCTCACTAGCGTCCGTCACCAGCTTTACCGGACGGGCTGGGTCGAACCGTATCAGCACGGGGGCTGACGCCAGCATCTTCTTCACCTTTGCCACCGCTGACGTGCACTGGTCTGTCCATCGCCACTTCTCGCCTTTCTTCAAGAGCGTGTACAGAGGCGAGAGCACAGAAGCGAGGTCCGGCAGAATCCGCTGGTAATAGCTGACGGTGCCTATCAGCGACTTCAGTTCCTGCGGGTTCTTCGGGTCTGGTGCGCTCAGGATCGCCTCCGACTTCCCCGCCAGCGGTTGAAGAGAGTCTGCTGACAGGCGCCATCCCAGGTAGGTCACCTCTGGGACGTTAAAGCTGCACTTTTCCCGCCTCAGACGGATGCCGTGCTCTTCCATTCTCGCCAGAGTCGCATCCAGCCGCTGCAGCAGCTCTTCCTCGGTGTCGCCCCACACCAGCACGTCATCGAGGTAGCTGACCGTACCGGGGAGCCCTGCCGTGATCTGATCCATCACGGACTGGAACAGTGCTCCACAGACGGAGATACCGTAGGGTAGCCGATTCATCCGGTAGTCTCCTCGGTGCGTCGTCACTGTCGTCGCGTTCTTGCTTTCTTCATCCAGCTCGACCTGCAGGTAGGCGCTCCTGCAGTCTAGCTTTGCGAACCGTTTCCCTCGGATGCCGGAGAACAGCTCCTCCGCCGTCCGCAACGGGTACTTCAGCGGCTCGAGCTGCGGGTTGACGGTCAGACGGTAATCCGCACAGAGACGAACCCCGCTCTGCGTCGGGATGACCACTAGTGGGGTCCCCCAGCCGCTCCCTGGCGGCACCTTCTCCGCCACTCCCTGCTCTTCCCACTTGTCCAGTTCTCTGTCCACCGCATCCTGAAGCGCGAACGGCACCGGGCGTGCCCGCCGGTACACTGGTTTAGCGTCAGGTTTCAGTCGGAGACCGACTTGGATCGGGATGCGTCCCAGCTCCTCTTGGAACACCGCCTCGTGTTTATCCAGGACGCTCTGCAGCGTCAGCGCCTCCTTGTCCTTCACCTGGTGCACCCTCAACGGTGAAGGGAGGACATCCAGCGCCTTGATCCAGTCACGGCCCATCAGCGGACGGTGTGGGCCGAAGTCCGTCACCACCAGTCGTAGACGGGTCACAGGTCTGCCCGCCGCCGCCGTGACCGTGACCAGCGCCTCCCCCCTCAGGGGAATCACCTGACCCGTGAATGACGTCAGACGCAGGTCACACGGGTCCAGCAGCTGCAGTAGCCCCCGCTGTCGCGCTGTCTCCGAGCTCACCAGCGAGACTGGGCTCCCCGTGTCCACGACCATGGCCAGCCGCTGGCCTTCCACCACCACCGTCGTCGATTCCGCGGTGCTGGTGCTGACGGAATGCACCAGCCAGGAGTCGCCGTCCGTCTGCGCCTCCTCCGCAGTCACCAGCCGCACCCGCCGCTGCGGACACGCCGCCTTCAGGTGCCCGGCAGCGCCACACTTGTAGCAGCGCCTCTGTCTGGGCGGACCGTCACTGCTGCTCCTGTCCTGCGCGCCGCCCTGTCCTCGTCCACCGGCCGTTCCGCTGCGTCCGCCGCTGGCCGCCTGGCCAGCCGGACGGTGGCTGTCGCGCGCACGCGGCACAGCTCCAGCAGCTGGACAGTCTCGCTGCCAGTGGCCGGTCGCCCCGCACCGAAAACAGGGCCCGCATCGTGGCTGAGGCGTCCTCACCGCGTTGACGGCGGTGCTCTCAGTGTCGACTGCCGGTGCCTCCGCCACGCGCGTACCAGCCAGCTGGGCGCCGAGCTGCTGCATGTCCCGGTGTGCGCGGGCAGTCTGACGGACCTCGACGAGAGTCAGTCTGTCGCCCTTCGAAGCCGCCAGCTGCACGAGCTTCTCCTGCAGACCGGCTCGGCTCTCCAGCACGCACCGGTCGCGCAGCTCGTGGTCCACCTCCGTGGCTGGGTAGCTACAGCGCCCGACCTGCGCTCGGAGACGGCCCAGGAACCGCTCCAGGTCCTCCTCCGGCTCCATCTTCATTTGGTGGAAGAGCGATCTTTCCGCCACCGCGTTCCGCACCGGCGACAGGTAAGTTGTCAGCTTCTGCTTCAGAAGCTCGAAGCGGTCTTCTGTCTCGCTGGCCTCCTCCGGCAGCGTTTCACTCAGGTCGGCGATGTCCGGCCCGACCAGGTGGAGAAGCACCGCACACTTCCGGTCGGCATCCAGGATACTGACTGCGCGCAGGTATCGCTCGACCCCGCGCAGCCACTTGCCGAAGTCCTCGCCTGAACGGAACGGCGACACTGCCGGCAATTCCATACCCGGAATCTCCATCGTCACCGGCTGTCGCTCAGCGCCGTACCGTCCCGATCAGCTGATCCCAAGGACACCGGCTGCCCTGCGCACAGCGCCTCTGGCGGCCCGCCGGCGAAATACCCTCAAGGTCACCGCCGCCGCCTCGCTCCCAGCGCCCCTAGCGGCCCGCCCCAGAAACACGTTCACAATGGCCGCTCGCGCCAGCCGCCGCCATATAACACGTGGTCGAAACCCCCGACCAGCAGCCGTGTGTATGCAGCCTCACAAGCCACTAACCCGGCTCAAAACACACATAAATCAGTCACAGAGAGTCCCTGAACTCGCCCTGCACCTGCGGCACTTGTCCTGAGAAAAATTACCTTTCTCACACCGACCGAACTCCGCGGTGAACCGCCATCTTACCGCCTGCTGTGCTAGTCTTTTCCGTTGCCGTCGGACGTTTGCTGAGTCGAACCAGTTCTCCTCGACTCACAGACGATCTCGTCCTCGTCGCCAGGTATTCTATCCCCGAATCCAGGTGATCTATGTATTGAGAGTCCCACGACAACGCGCTGTGATTATACGCACACGCACACGCAAGGCCACGGCTCCCGGCCGACTGGCCCTTTTTCCCGCCAGTCCGGGTACGAGGGCATCTCTGAGATGCGCATGCGCGAGCAAGGGCGGCTCCAGGGCCAAAGCAAGGAGGGGCCATACCAGGATACCACAAAATCCTTATCTGCAACTTTTCTTGGCTGAAAATACTCTCCAGCCGAAGATATTTGACTTTTTAGCGAAGAAATGCGGCGCATATGTGATGTACCGTACCGTCTGAAAGTGCCAGCACTGCCAGGGAGCATGCGCAGACCAATAACGCACACCATACAATTAATAATTTACGACTTTCTGTCCTGAATTGGCGCGATGTAGGACCATTTTTTAGAAGGAAAAAAGAAACTGTATTAAAAAATATAATAAAATCGCGTTCTGAAAAATTTCCGAAGGTGAACTATTTCCTTTAGGAAGTTCACCCTCGGAGTTTTTTTTCAGAACACGATTTTATTATATTTTTTAATAGTTTTTTTTAAATGGTCTTACATCGCGCCAATTCAGGACAGAAAGTCTTAAATTATTAATTGTATGGTGTGCGTTATTGGTCTGCGCATCGCTGGTTTGGCGAGCACTTAATGAAGTTACTTAATAGGAACTTAATAGGAAGTAACTATCGTTAACTTCTTGACAATTGTAGATACGCCTTGGCTCTTCTCCAGCATGGTGGCCGCGGCCATGGAGACTGTGCTCGCCAAACCAGCGATTGGGCGAGCCGTCCGGACGGTGGACCGCTGGCTCGACACTATAAACAGCCGGTGCAGCAGCGACGTCAAGCTGGAGCGGCATGCTTACGGGAGCTTGGATGCCGCAAAAGCAGCACAGGACTTAACCCTGCGGGACATGGACGGCCTGATCGCCAACGCCCGGAAGCTTGGTGCCAGACGTCGGCCCGGCACGGCCTCACCAGCAGCGCTGCTCCCGTTCCAGCGGCGGGGCATCCTCCGCAGTTCAGCGTCGGTGCGTGGACTGTACGAAGACCTCAGAGCAGCGTACCCGGGTCAGCTGAGCTACATCCTCACTTCCAGACAACCAAGATTGCCTCTAGAACGCTTGCAGCCAGCTCCGAGGAATGGGCGGACAGAACACGAACCCGGATGCGGTGTTGAAGTTCGCCAGCGGCTGAGGGCGATGCTGATGGCCCAGTCAGCTCTGACGTCGAGGTGGAGTCAGTTCTCACGGACTACCTCAGCACTGGCCAACTTCCTGTGGCTCCACCAAGCACCAGCTCCACTCTGAGTATGTCTGAACTAGATGGCGTGACTATCGAGGTGAGGTGTGAATCCTAAATTCAACAGATTTGTTCTTAAATGCTAATCGTTATTCACATTCATTATAACACTTTCACGTTTTTTTATAGATTATACAAATGTAATATATTTGGATTGCCTGCTATTATCGTTTGATTTGGCGAAGTTCGAACTTTGCAACACATTTATTTATTTATTGATTTGGCCGACGGCCTGAACCATTTAGATGACTGCTGAAGTCACCAAATCATGTGGTTTGTTGCGTTGCAAGAACATGATTGGCCTGGTTACTATGCTAAGTTTTTTTTTGTACTGAAGTTTTTTTTATTTTTTTTTGTTTTGTACTTTTGTACTACAGGTAATTATTGAAGACTTATCCGATAAATCAAATTCCCATTACGGCTGATTAAGATACTTATGATCGTAAATCTCCTTTTATATATCATTCCACCATATCAGCAAAACCTTATATGCGAGTCGTTCAGCTGTACTCATCGCTGATTTGTACCAAGTGTGTGTTTTCAGTTCATCGACCCGGTGGACGAAGAGGGTGTGGTCGAGCTCGACCACGCCTTCTCGAAGGTCACGGAGGCAGCTGGGCCTGGCCAGGAAGACAGCGAGCTGGGCCTAGAGCGTGAAGGCCTGGCATTCGTCGCTGAGTGCGTGGTGTCCAAGATGCTCCACGTCGAACCATCGTTGGGCTGCGTCATCTCAGCTGCGACAAACGCCATGCTGGAGTCGATGCCCAGCTCCTAGCTGTCCACCATCAGCCGCGGTCGGCTCCACCTCCCGCATCGCTGGTGGATGGATGTGGTGGAGAACTTCGATGACATCTTCTGTGGCATCATGGCCGAAACCTTCAGTCGCGAGGCGGGTATCATGAAGCGGCTGGTGGGGGCCATCAGCGCTCGGTACCCTCATCTCGACATACGCGTGGCGCGCCGGCTCGTACACTTTCGGCTTCACCTGCGTATCAGATGGCTGCGCCAGAAGCTCGTCGGCAAGCGGCTCGACAGGCGTGACCAGAATCAGATTCGGCAACACGTCAACAGCCAGCGGTAGGACGGTGCAGTGTGGCTGCGGTGACAGCTGCTGATGGTGCCCGATTGTGCATGTGACGAGACGACTGTTGATCTGCTTTTTGTAATCAACGACGGACATGGATGTCTCGCCATCGCGTTTTGTCATATTGTTCTGCGAGCCGATAGTGTACGAGTTTCGGTGCATACACGCGGTACGTGGGTCGTGGTGTGGGTGAACTGTTTGTTAAAGTTTTCCGGCATCCAATAACATTTTGGACATTCTGAGTGGCGCTTTTTATTCGTATTTCAGTTTATTGGGATAGTACAATAGCTTACTTCGACGGTTACGTGTTGATGGCGCGCTCACCAGTCACCACACCTTTATTTTGATTTATACTGATTTACCGGTAACCTACAGCCACACAAATTTCACACAATGTGTGCAATTGATGCCCGAACACTTGTGTTAAAAACGGCGCGCCGCCGTTTTTCCGCTATCGACGGAAACCCTGAGGGAGGTTGACTCCCCTCCCGGCACGGCGCGGGTTAGAAACATAACTAACATTTGCATCAGCCCACAAGGGACCTATTTATCTTACTTTATCTATTTCATAGTCATCCTACGAGACTCTATGGTGCCCAATCACAGGAGGGATCCTGCTCACTGCTCCCACTGCTCTGCGTGGGAGCTCGCCCCGCACCTGGTCCGGATTAGAGCTGGGGACAGCAGTCCGGAGAGTGAGCGGCACCGGGATTTGAGCACGGGTCCTCCCAATTCTCAGAACACCGCCTTAATAACTATACTAATCCACGTTTTTTACCTCTGCCATGCATGCTACATTGAAGTAGAGTCCTAACAAAATGACACTGGACTAATCACGAAAACTATGACTTAAATGTTTGCACATCGACGCAGCGCGAGCAGGAGCTCGCGGCTACGGCTATGGGCCTGAGTCATGCCCTAGGTAGGAGGAACAGGCTGCCTGACTCTCGGAGCTCACTCGACGGCCCCCTCTCCCGGTCCTCCCAGCTACCAAGCTCAAAGTTTTTTTTTAATAGCAATACCTCATTAGCCAGGGATGCAGCCTAGGGGCTTAGGCCCCGAGAGGGCGGACTGGGACCCCTGCCGCTCGCCACGACAGGGGCGGGTTAAGCCCCACGGAGTCCACCTCGTGAAGGTGTGTCCATCCAGAATACAATCACTCGAGAAACCGGTGACGTCCCCAACTAAACACTCATCGACGTTTGGACTGTCCTGAAAGTCGTCTCCCGAGGCTCCATCTCCACCTGGCAGCGGAGTTGGCCGGACGGTTGGTACAGGTCTGTCATGGTGACCCAACTGCACGGGCCGGTCGAAATGGAGGACCAACTCGTTGCGGTCGAATGTCAATGTATACCAGTTCTGGGCCGGCCACTGGAGCGGTTCGGAGCAGCCTACTTGCACCGGATCGGCCGCTGACCGATGCCGGCTGCACACAGTGCCTGTTATGGATATCTGCCTGTTCGGAAATCGCCGAAATATAATATAAATGGCTTAAGAATAAGATATATCGTGCCGATTCGAACAGTCTAAATATAGATAAATGAATTCCATCCTAAATTGTTTTTTTTAAATATCACCGGAAAACAATTTCTTTCGCGTTTGAACTTGGTCAATTGAACGCGTACGCAGCAGCCTCCCGGCTGGTTGACACCCTCTATGACGTCATCCGGGCACCTGCGCAAAAGGATGCGCAGTGGGACGACGCTACCTGGCAAGATAACTATAACTAACTTCTTTTTTTTGAACTACCTGAGGCCTGATCACGGGGTATGCGGCCGCCGCGGCTCCCGCGGCCAAAAGGGCGGGGCTTAATCGTCAGCCAATTACGAAAGAGCAGATCCGGGAGGAGAGACTCTCCGTTCTGCGGCTCCTGAGGTTGCTCGGGAGCAGCCGCAAGAGAACTTCGACATAAATGGCGCGCGTCTGACGAAGGTTGCGCACTGTTTTGTTGATATCACAGCTCACTGGCGGTTGTTTGACCAAAAATGATAACTCGTAGTGACTCGTAGATATTCATGTAGTTGAGTGGTTTTGAAAAACATTGAAAGTTTTCATGAAATTGCCTATTCGTTGCGAACGCTACACGTGCCATTTATCGGACGCCATCAGCGGCCGCAGAAGTGTTCGAAGTTGTTCAAATTAAGCTCCGCCTCCTGGCCGCGGGAGCCGCGGCGGCCGCAGACCCCGTGAACAGCCTCTGATATATATTGCCTTGGGGGATAGGGATGACACCCCCGGTTGGAGAGGTAAGGCCAGGGGGGTGTCATCCATATCTCCGTACCGTGTCCACTTCTACTTATGACGTCACCCCATTAGTCTATTCTGGCGCATGTCGTCTGCGGTGAAATAGTTCACCTTCAACATGGGATTTTGAACTGAAATAGCAGTTTTGTAGCCCGTGTTGAGAAATCCTTATCTGCAACTTTTCTTGGCTGAAAAGACATTCAGACATATTCAGCCGAAGATATTTGACTTTTTGGCAAAGGAATGCGGCGCATATATGATATACCGTACCGTCTGAGAGTGCCAGCACTCAGCACTGCATGGAGCATGCGCAGACCAATAACGCACACCATAACATTAATCATTTACGACCTTCTGTCCTGAATTGGCGCGATGTAGGACCATTTTTGAAAAGAAAAAAAGAAACTGTATTAAAAATATAATAAAATCGTGTTCTGAAAAATTTCCGAAGGTGAACTATTTCCTTTAAAACTGTTTTTTTTTTCAAATAAATTTTTGAGACATATAGATACAGCAATTATTTTGATGTCATCGTGTTCGCATCGTCAGAACACGTCGATTCATACCAATTGCATGTGGTTTAGGTCAAATCAAAAGTTATTCGAATGGGCGGCAGGGCCTATTTTAAAGGAAATAGTTCACCTTCAACATGGGTTTTGAACTGAAATAGCAGTTTTGTAGCCCGTGTTGAGAAATCCTGATCTGGAACTTGTCTTGGCTGAAAAGACTCTCCAGCCGAAGATATTTTAATTTTTGGCGAAGGAATACGGCGCATATATGTTGTACCGTACCGTCTGAAAGTGCCAGCACTGCCATGGAGCATGCGCAGACCAATAACGCACACCATAAAATCAATAATTTACAACTTTCTGTCCTGAATTGGCGCGATGTAGGACTATTTTTAAAAATAAAAAAAGAAACTATTAAAAAATATAATAAAATCGTGTTCTGAAAAAATGTCCGAAGGTGAACTATTTCTTTTAAAGGAAATAGTTCACCTTCAACATGGGATTTTGAACTGAAATAACAGTTTTGTAGCCTGTGTTGATAAATCCTTATCTGCAACTTTTCTTGGCTGAAAAGACTCCAGCCGAAGATATTTGACTTTTTGGCGAAGGAATGCGGCGCATATATGATATACCGTACCGTCTGAGAGTGCCAGCACTGGTCTGAGCATGCGCAGACCAATAACGCATACCATAACATTAATAATTTACGACCTTCTGTCCTGAATTGGCGCGATGTAGGACCATTTTTGAAAATAAAAAAAGAAACGGTATTAAGAAATATAATAAAATCGTGTTCTGAAAATTTTCCGAAGGTGAACTATTTCCTTTAAAGGAAATAGTTCACCTTCAACATGGGATTTTGAACTGAAATATCAGTTTTGTAGCCCGTGTTGAGAAATCCTTATCTGCAACTTTTCTTGGCTGAAAAGACTCCAGCCGAAGATATTTGACTTTTTGGCGAAGGAATCCGGCGCATATATGATATACCGTACCGTCTGAGAGTGCCAGCACTACCAGGGCGCATGCGCAGACCAATAACGCACACCATAACATTAATAATTTACGACCTTCTGTCCTGCATTGGCGCGATGTAGGACCATTTTTGAAAAGAAAAAAAGAAACTGTATTAAAAAATATAATAAAATCGTGTTCTGAAAAATTTCCGAAGGTGAACTATTTAAATAACTCAGATCAATAACTTAGGAAAACCACTGGGGGGGGGGGGGGGGGGGGGCAAAAAGGTATCCCCATTTTTGGGGGCACCTTTGTGTGGCAAAAGGTACCCCATTTTTTTCCTCCGCGGATTTGGGCCAGTCACTTGATTTTGGTATTCGAGCTTAAAGGAAATAGTTCACCTTCGGAAATTTTTTAGAACACGATTTTATTATATTTTTTTAATACAGTTTCTTTTTTTCTTTTCAAAAATGGTCCTACATCGCGCCAATTCAGGACAGAAGGTCGTAAATTATTAATGTTATGGTGTGCGTTATTGGTCTGCGCATGCGCCCTGGTAGTGCTAGCACTCTCAGACAGTACGGTATATCATATATGCGCCGCATTCCTTCGCCAAAAAGTAAAATATCTTCGGCTGGAGAGTCTTTTCAGCCAAGAAAAGTTGCAGATAAGGATTTCTCAACACGGGCTACAAAACTGCTATTTCAGTTCAAAATCCCATGTTGAAGGTGAACTATTTCCTTTAAAGGAAATAGTTCACCTTCGGATTTTTTTTCAGAACACGATTTTATTATATTTTATAATACAGTTTCTTTTTTTATTTTCCAAAATGGTCCTACATTGCGCCAATTCCTTTAACCCGCGCGGCGCTGGGGTCTCCAGCCGAACGCGCCGCGCTGGGGGTAAATTTTACCCCCCTCTTATCTCCCGAACCAATAATCGCAGCGAGACGCGCAAGGCGGCGATCGGAAGCTCTCGATAGGAAGATTCTAAGTAATTCTTAAAATTTTATTTAAAAGGTCACATATCAGGTCAGGGTCAGGTCAAAGGTCAAAACCACCTGTTTTCGAGATTATTGGCTGCAGAGACCGGACTATCAACAGCAGCGCGCCGAAACTCTGCCAAAACACTTCTAAATATAAGGAGAGGGTAATGCTTGAGTATGAATATCATACTAAGTACAGGTCAAGGTCAAAGTCAGGTCACAAAAGGTCACACTGTGAAAAAGTAATATGAAACCCATGTGACACATGTCTCATGGGTTATTTCAGACGTAGAATCCAAAAATAATGGTTATTTTGACATTTGACCTCAAGGTCAGGTCAAGATCAGGCAAAAAAGGTCAAATTTTGAAATCAAAAATTTGCAATAACCGACACATGTTTACGGTTCAGTTTTGCCACAGCAATCCAATGGTGCAATTTGTTTTTGTGTACGATGTCTAGAAATGTCCAAATTTGCGATTTTTTTTAAAATGCGTCCATCACATTGAACACTTATTAGTGTCATTTGGGGGTCAAAAATATAGATATTTGTTTGAAATTTGGAATAGTCACTCATTAGAGATGGTTATCTGACATATCTTCCGGTTTTTTGAAAATTCTTACAATTTTGGATTTTGTAAACTTTAAAAAAAAATAATAACGATTTTTTTTGCATTTTGGGGATCAGAAAATCAAAATTGTGCAAATCCGAGATAGCCATCTTGTAGAGAATGTCATTTCCTTCCTTTTGACGTGCTTTGTTTGCAATTTGCTTCAATACTCGCTGTTCTATCATCGATCAAAGTTTCGTCCATTTTAGACCGAAAATGGCGTTACATGACGTCACTAAAACGCTATTTTCGCAAAAACTTCTCGACCGATTTTCTCCAAAATTTATCTGAAGACGTCAAATCGATGCCAGATAAGGTACTGAAAGTTTCGCGTCGATATCTAGTGTAGTTTTGAATCTATAGCGAAAACCCGGGAGGGGGGGTAAAATTTACCCCCCCAGCGCCGCGCGGGTTAAAGGGAAATAATGACCTTTTTCCACTAAAATGGAGTTAGCACTTGAAATCGCCAGACGAGATCAAAACATATTGTAAATTCATCACATTTTGCATGAAAACTTTCCTACCGAAAGATATTTCAAGTTAAAGTTGATAAGCGTTCCACACTTTTAACGACCGGTACTTGCACTATTTCTGACCTTTTGTCAAGTACTTTTGGTCCTCATCAAACTGCGGGCTTTTCCCGTATGATTTTTTTACGCAATGGAGTGGAAAATATATTGTGCGTTCTGCTTGTTGCGATTATATGCCCGGCGATCTTCTAAAACTAACAGCGATTGGAAAAAGTGGCAATAAAATCGGAAGCTCATCGATGCACATTGACGCGGCATAGTTAGTGGTTGCGACCCTCAATTTTTGCAATTCGATTAATTTGTTTTCAACATTAGGAGTTGTGTATAGTTTGTCTGTGACTGTATATAACACTATGCTTTATTTTATCATGAAAAATAATAATTTTTCCCAAAAAAACTAACGAACAATAACACAAAACTGGCAATTAAATCAGAAGCTCATCGATGCACATCAACGGCGACCTATTTAGCGTCGGCGATTTGTTTACAAAGTCATTGTCATGCTTCTCGGCGCACTTAACCATCTCGGCGCACTTGGCGAGTTGTTCCTGATTAGTATACCCAAGTCCCGTAGCAGGCTTTGTTAATGACGTCATTGGTGCCATTCTTGTGTAGCATTGCAAAATATATCTGATTTCGAGTTGAAAGCTAATTAAAGACTTAATCAAATGATTGTTTTTAAGTTTGAATTTTCTTGTTAATCATTATTAAAGGTATTTTATCACTGTATTTCATAGTAGTTGACACTTCAGAAACTTGTGACGTAATAATATTGTATCCAATATGCATTTCCCTCACCTTTTGCCATTGTGGCGCAGTGCCGAGTGCTTTGCGAATACTAGCTTGCCTGGGGTTCAATTCATTCCGCTCTTATTTTATTCGAGTTGGTATAGTTTGCATGTTGTTGTTATTCATGACTTATACTGATAGTCAGTCATGCATCACGGATGCTTCACGGATTGCTTCACGGATCAGAGCGCTGCTCGAACGCACGCTAGTAGCGCTTTCGTTCTCCATGGCAACCAGGCGTGAGCCAATGAAAAACCAGAACGTATTCCCTTTCTGGCTTTTGATTGGCTGACGCCTGGTTGCCATGGAGAACGAAAGCGCTACTAGCGGGTGTCCGAGCAGCGCTCAGTTTGATCGGAAATGTCACAGAGGCTCCACAAATGCCGCACTCGATGTTAACAATGGTAGGGAAGGACGAATTTGTCAATGACCTTCATGATGCACACAAGGTACTTGTTTTGTATTTCTTCCAAACTTACAACTTTGAATTGGGGAATAATTTTATTTAATTCTTAAATTTAAATAAAATAATTTTAAAAATATAACGGGAGCCTAAGAAATTGTTGCTAACAAAATCAAAAGGTCATTATTTCCCTTTAACACGCGCCCTGGACGGGGAGGGAGGGGGGGGGGGCGAAATCCACCCACCCATCCGGTTTTTCGCAGATAGCGCAAAAATGGCGGCGCTGCACGCCGCCGTTTTTTGCATACCTGTTCGAAAATGAACTACCCGCATTATGTCAAATTCTTGATCTCAAATCATCTCAGGTCAGGTCACCAGACCTGGTCAGGTGATGACCCCACCTCCAAAACGTTTGCGGTAGTACCGCAGCCACAGTTTTAGGCCGATCGGTTTCAATCTTGCAGGATTTGATAAGATGATAGATACCTACAATTTGTTTATCTCGGATTTTTTTTTATATCGGTGACCTAAGGTCAGGTCAATTTTGTGACCGCCAACACTGTTTTGTCAATAACTATCAACATAATGACGATAGAGAAGTGAAAACGGTACCAATGTGTTTGTCTCGTCGAGACACGTCCCCCAATATGCAACATGATCTAATTGGGTCACCACTTGACCTTGACTTGTGATCAAATTTATCAGTTGACCTAACCTAGTTAACATTAAAGGAAATAGTTCACCTTCAACATGGGATTTTGAACTGAAATAGCAGTTTTGTAGCCCGTGTTGAGAAATCCTGATCTGAAACTTCTCTTGGCTGAAAAGACTCTCCAGCCGAAGATATTGGACTTTTTGGCGAAGGAATGCGGCGCATATATGATATACCGTACCGTCTGAGAGTGCCAGCACTGGTCTGAGCATGCGCAGACCAATAACGCACACCATAACATTAATAATTTACGACCTTCTGTGCTGAATTGGCGCGATGTAGGACCATTTTTGAAAAGAAAAAAAGAAACTGTATTAAAAAATATAATAAAATCGTGTTCTGAAAAATTTCCGAAGGTGAACTATTTCCTTTAAAGGAAATAGTTCACCTTCAACATCGGTTTTGAACTGAAATAGCAGTTTTGTAGCCCGTGTTGAGAAATCCTTATCTGGAACTTGTATTGGCTGAAAAGACTCTCCAGCCGAAGATATTTGACTTTTTGGCGAAGGAATACGGCGCATATATGATGTACCGTACCGTCTGAAAGTGCCAGCACTGCCATGGAGCATGCGCAGACCAATAATGCACACCATAACATTAATAATTTACGACCTTCTGTCCTGAATTGGCGCGATGTAGGACCATTTTTGAAAAGAAAAAAAGAAACTGTATTAAAAAATGTAATAAAATCGTGTTCTGAAAAATTTACCGAAGGTGAACTATTTACTTTAACATGATTCAAAGCGCCTTGACGAGACAAACGTGATGGCGTCAAACGTAATGCTTTATCTTTATTAGGTAAAAAGTTATTTGTGAAAAACAGTTTTGCCAATTTTTTTTTTTACATTTGATGACCTCTGGAGCCTAAACTATTGACCTAAGCTAAAATCTGAGGACACCCTGTCGATTTAATTTTTCAAGAGCTTTCCATTACTGTTCCGTTTGTTCTTAGCTATCATAGTTCATGTGATATCTAGGGATTGCTGGAGCGAAGTCCTAAAACTGTAAAATCTGACCTTTGATCACCTCTGGTGACCTCAATATTGACCTGACCTAAACAAAAATACCGATATACTTTCCATAGAGCTTGTCTCGACCTATCTAACGCCGTTTTTTGCTTGTTATGTTGCGTGGTTTTCGAGATCATAGGGGGGAGGGGCGTTTCGACGCCCCCCTCGAACTCGGCTCCAATGGGACGTACTCCAAGCCCGAAAACATCGTACGAAAGCTTGTCCAAAAGCATTTTGAAGTTATTTCGGCATTTTCTTAACAGGTCAATATTGAGGTCACCAGAGGTCATCGAAGTTCAAATTTTCCATTTTTAGGACTTCACTCCAGAAACCTACAGATATCACAGGAACTATGCTAGCTAGGAACAAACGGAAAAAAAACAATGGAAAGCTCTTGAAACATTCAATCGACACGGATCGCCACGTGTCCTCAGATTTCAGCTCAGATCAATAACTTAGGCTCCAGAGCTCATCAAATGTAAAAAAAACTATTTTTTAGCAAAAGAGTTTTCACAAATTACTTTTTACCTGAATATGATAAGGAAATAATTTTGACGCCATCGTGTTTGTCTCGTCAAGGCACTTCGAATCATATTCATGGTGACCAGGTTAGGTCAACTTAGATATTTTACCTCAGGTCAAGGTCAAGTGGTGACCCAATTAGGTCATGCTGGACATTGGGAGACGTGCATCGACGAGACAAACACATTGGTGGCAGTTTCACTTATCTATCTTTGTTTTGTCGAGAGTTATTGACACAAAAGTGTTGGTGACCTCCGATGACCTCGGCTGACCCTGTAGGGGTCACTGAACGAAAATTGCACCTGGGTCTTCAAGAATGTCCTATGATAACATGATCTAGAAGGAATTGGGCTGATATCGTGCGTATCCTCAGAATAGGAAGCATTTGAATATTTCCCCATTGACTTATAATGGGTAGGTCACGAAATTGACCCGACCTTAGGTCACTGATATCAAACATCCGAGATATACGAATTGTAGGTACCTAGGACTTTATAAAATCCTGTAAGTACGATGTATATCGGCCAAAAACTGTGGCTATGGTGTGACCACAAGCTTTTTTGGAGCTGGGGTCACGTGACTTGGTCTGGTGACCTGACCTGAGATGAACCGAGGTATTTTTTAACATAATGTGGACAATTGATGTTTGAAAAGCTATGCTAAAAACGGTGGCGCTGCGCGCCGCCGTTTTTCCGCTATCCTTGAAAAACCTGTGGGGGGGGGGGGGGCGTCTAAACGCCCCCCCCCCCCGGCACGGCGCGGGTTAAATCAGCTATCAATGCATAAGCAAGCCAAATCCGATGCGTTTTCATAATTGTGTGACACTTTTTGGAATTCCCCCCAACCACCCGTTCTGGATCCGCCAATGCAAAGATCCATATGGTATTTGTATCCTGTGACCTCCACGATGTAAAATCTATTCCCTCTGAGGTCATTCGTCATTTTTCTTCCATAACTGTTTTTACCGAACCAGTAAGGCGCCGTAGTTGGCGATGAGCGAGCGAACGCAAAGGAAATGTATGGTGAATTTCAACTCGATCAGGGAAGTAGTTTCTGAGATACAAATACGTGGTGCCACGTGCGCACGTGCAGAAGCACCCTACCCCTGACTTGTGAGAATGTGGCGGCTGAGAGATCCCTAACCACACTCCAAATTTGAACACAATCGGCTCAGCAGTTGCCCCCACCCACTCCAAATTGTGTGGCGACGTTCCTGATCCAACAACACTCCCTCTCCCCTACTCTGCCGCCAATGGGTGATGTTCAAAGGATATTGAAATTCAAAATATTCCGGAAATAATGTAAAGATACTTATTTTGGCTGGTAAATACTAAAACTTAGGAATATCATGACATTTTCATTGGATTTGTATACATTTATCACCAGGTAAACATATTTTATTTTAATTGAATACCTATCAAGCGAAAAATGGCATGGAAATACTTGAATCAGGGTGGGCAACATTTATTGACTGGGGGGGGGGGGGGGGTTAAACGGCTCACTGGGGGGAATTTCCCCCCGTTAACATGTTAAAATAGGCCCTGATGGGCGGGGCTTAGAGCCTCAGCTGGTGACCGCCGAACCGTAGGGGGACCGTGAACAAAGCCCTGACCTTTGATGACCTCTAGTGACCTCAATATTGATCTGAGTCTAAAATGATCCAAAGATTTCGATTTGTCTTGTTTGGAGCTTTCTAACACTGCCTTTTTCTTTTTCGTAACCTTTTTACTTTCTGAGTTAGATGGTATTTACTTCTCCCGAAATAGCATAAACTGCAACGGCGGAGGAAGCCGATGAATACACATGACGTCATGCTATGACGTCATGATCACATAGAATCGCAGGATGACTCTACCTCCTATATATGGCCTTGGGTAAGGCGCGTAACGCGATTACCAGGGCCAAGGCCTGTAAAGATAACCAGGGCAAGTCGAGTACCTACTTTTTTACGTGAAATTGTAACGTTAAAGCAAGGAAGTAGAGCAATGGCGCTTTAGTTACCTAATTATTGACAGGTAAAGTCGACGTAACAAGCAATTTGGTAGTTCAGGTGCAGTGCTTAATCAATTTATAATGTGACTTGAAAAAAGAGCACCAGAGGAGATGGGTGGAGTATGTTTATAGTGTGGCTGATACATTTGTTAATGTTAACAGATACTCAGTATTGGACGCAAACAGTTGATACTTTCTCCTAACGCCTCTAATCATTCCTGTGGCGGCTCCAACATGGCTGCTCTGGGCTGCCCCAAGTTGTTTGACTCCTCCCAGGATGAGGAGGTGCCATGGGAACAGACCCTCTGTAATTAATTGAATTCAAATTTGGGTCATTTTCTCAAAATAGTTTGGACCAAGGTTTGTGCACTTGGACAGTGTTGGTAGGTAGGTAAGTGTTAAACTCCTTTTGCAAAACAAAACCTCATGAGTCAGTACATAGGCGTAGGAGCTAGGGGGGCAGCCGCCCCCAACATTTTGGATTTTAACATTACGCCTATGGGCGTTGCATGGAAGGAATCAACTTCAGAATGCCTCCTGCCCCCCCAACTTGAACATAGTGCCTTTGGCCTTTGTAGACCTCTTGCCAATAGCAACCTTTTGTGACCTGACTTGACCTTGACCTTGACCTTTGCTTACAATCTCACTTTTGCTTATGTGGGAGATGCATTCTACCTTTAAGAGCACTTTGTGCGATAATAGTCTCAATATAAGGCTTTAGATAGAAAGTATGGCCCAAAAACTAAAATACCGCAATTTTGACCTTTGACCTGACCATGACCCGACATGTGACCTTATTTTCAAAATTTCATGTATGCTTTAGATGCGTCTCATTAAGAGCTTTTGATTGCCGCCTTGCACGTCTCGCTTCGGTTATTGGTTCAGAAGATAACGAGGGGGAGCAGCATCCCCCCCCCAGCGGGGCGTGTTCGGCTGAATAGTGAATACCCCAGCGGGGTGCTCACTATTCAGCCGATGACCAATGGTGGGTTACCCGCCACTGGCTGTGGGGGGAGGGGGGACGTTTTTCGCCCCCTGACAAAATTTCGCAATAGCTCAAAACCCAATAGCCCTATCGACATGAAACTTTGGATACTTTCTCCTACATCAATGTGACGTCTTCTGTGCAAAAATGAAGCAATTTCGTTGAGAAAATTTCTAGATATAGCGAATTTAGTGACGTCACTACTCAGCACACACGAGTTTGACCAAAAAATCAGTTACACTTTAACCCTATTGGTAACAGGCTCCTGGCTACCCCTATTTGTAACAGGGGGGGGGGGGTCGGGGCGGATTCTGCCCCCCGGAGATCTCAAGATCTACCCGTCCGATTTTTAAAAATGAAACAGTGTTTGGTTCCTCAACACGATCTACATTTCTAAATAATACAAAAATCTAAATTTTTGATAGGGTGGCAAAAGGGGGGGGGGGGCAAAAACTACAACTTTTAGTGATATTTTTGATCCAACATACCTGTCATGTTTATGAACCGATTTTAGCACAACTAATAGGAATCGATAGAGATTGAATTGGAAATTGATATATGATGGTGACGTTTGAAAATGCAAAAATCATAGGCGTGTGCACAGTGCAGGTCACTGAATATGGGGGTGAAGTAAATGTGTAATATATATTTTTTTTGGATAAATTAAATGGTATGTGATTGTGACATTAGACAAAACAGTTTTTTAAAAAAATTGCCATCGGCGGTACCAGGTTAGTGAAAAAGGGGGGTCAAATTGGAAAACAATATTAACCACAGACAAGTTGCTACCCAGCACTATAAATATGTTACTGATCGTAGATAGTTCCTTTTTGCATGTTGTACTTCATCATAGGCGTATCCAGGATCCAAACTGGGGCAGCGCAAGACCTTTTGATAAGTATATTATCCGCTATTATGATACTAACTAGTCAACAGTGACTATTTCACTTACAACTTCAATTATCATTGCTTACCCCCCCCCCTTTTACCCTACCTGGACTCGCCTATTATCTTATAATCGTTCGTAGAGTACCCTGTGGTGCGTTTTTCATTAAAAAAAATAACAGTATGTTATGTCATTGTACGCCCATACCTCTTAGTTTCCTTGCAATAATATGACCCCCTTTCTTCCATTCCTGAGCGCGCCTCTGCAAAGAAATGACTTTATTCCCTTTTCTAGCCTCATATGTGCATATATCATAGCTAACCATCTATTGCGCCGTTATCGCTGGAATATCGTTATCACCATGCAGGTCACCCCCCTTTTCATGTGCCTGAACACGCCCCTGAAAATCTATATGTAATAAATTATGCAAATAATGGAAGCAGAAGCTATCTTTTACATCTTTATAGCTATAAATGCCCCTTACATTGCTCTATTGGCTTCCCGCCAAGCATTGAATACTTCCTGGACCCCCCCCTTTCTAGCCCCTGAAATGCCTCTGCCATGCAATTTTTATGATATTTCATTAACATCAACTAATTTGCACTTGTTGCAATCACTGTAAGCCGATGTAACTCCTTCATACTTGAGGCAGTTAGGAAGAAACTGTGAAGATCGCATTTCCATATTATCGCCAAATGTCACCTCCGAACCCACCCAAAACTGTGCCCTGGAACCGCCTCGGTTCAGGTTAAGAACTCACAATTTTGACTCCAAATGCGGTATTCAATGCTATGAAAAGTCCCCAAATTTCATGGGCCTGCTCCAAGCCGTTCTGGAGATATCTGCGAAAAACATGACGGGGGGGGGGGGGCGGAATCCCCCCCCCCCTGTTACAAATAGGGTTAACAGACTGTACAAATGCCATATTTTGAGCAAAATGCAATAAAAAAACGACAAAAGTTGGGAATGGGAAGGGCTACAAAGTGGCTATCTCGGAATGTTGACAAGTTTGGTTTTTGACCCCCATTTATATTTTATTTTTGAAATGCCCTCAAAATCAAAATTTTCAAACATTAAAAAACGGAATATATGTTGGAGAACCACATGTGGATAATATCCAAACCAAATTTAAAAGCAATATCTTTATTTTGACTTACTTATGGCCAGTGGTGGGTTTTTCATTTCATGACCTGGTCCCGGAGGGTAAAAATCCATAGGTGGAGAGTAAAATTGTATTGTCAGGCAAGTTAAGATTTTCATTTTTGTTTTAATTATTTTACTTGGAAAGTCAAAAATCTTGATTTGTAATAGATATGAAATCCTTGTGAGGAAAATTGAATTATATTTTAACTACAATGTCGGTAAGATCAGGCGAAAAGAGAGCAAATTTCCTGAACAAATATGAAGAGAGCAAAATTCTTTGGACACAAATAGTCCAGAAAATTGCCAAAATTCCAAGGCTGCTTATGGCTCCCTTATGACTTACTTAGGTCACAGTGATGACCTGAGGTCACCGGTTTCAGAACGGCTGATGAAATCGCATGCGTTGAATCGATTGGTGCTTGTTACGAGCAAATCGGTCCAGCCGTTGCTGATATTCCATTTTGCTGCAATACCCATATGGGCTTTTGGATTTACAAGGTCACGGCGATGACCTGAGGTAACCAATTTCAGAACGGCTGATAAAATCGTATGCGCTGAATCGATTGGTGCCTGTTTCGAGCAAATCGGTCAAACCGTTCCCGAGATTCCATTTTGCTGCACAAACTGCGGTGTAGTAGTGTTGTCCGTATCCAGGGGGAGGGGTCATGCCCCCCCCCCCCCTAAGGTCTTGAAACCGTGATTTGGCCAACAACAAAAAACGGCCGGAGGTACGCTGACGCTGACGGCCTGCTACCCCCCCCCCCCGGTATTTTGTGTTTGTTTATTGGCAGCTGACGGCCCGCCGCCCCCCCCCCCTTCCGCTCAACAACGTGGAAATACTTTTCGTGGAAATACTTTTCGTGGAAATACTTTTCGTGGAAATACTTTTCGTGGAAATACTTTTCGTGGAAATACGCCACTGGATTTGCCCCCCCCCCCAAAAAAAAAACTGGTTGATCCGCCCTTGATGTCAGCGAAAGAATATAAAGTGACTGAGAGGGGGGGGGGGGGGGGGGGGTGGGTGGGTCCGCCCACCCCTAAGGGCGCCGCTGTTTTTGCATACGTGTTTGGAAATAAATTATCTACATTATGTGCAATTATTGACCTCGGGTCATCTCAGGTCAGGTTACCAGACCATGTCATGTGACCTTACCTCCAAAAAGTTTGCAGTCGTACCACAGCCACAGTTTTTGGCCGATCAGTTTCAAACTTGCAGGATTTTATAAGGTCATACGTACCTACAATTCGTATTACTCGGATTTGTTTTATATCGGTGCCCTAAGGTCGGGTCAATTTCGTGACCTCCCATTATAAGTAAATGCGGAAATATGCAAATGCTTCCTATTCCGAGGATACGCATGATATCAGTCGAATTCCCTCTGGATCATGATATCATAGGTCATTCTTGATGATCCAGGTGCAATTTTCGTGCAGTGACCCCCTACAGGGTCAGCTGATGTCGTCTGAGGTCACCAACATTTTTGTTTGTCAATAACTCGACAGAATGAAGATAGAGAAGTGAAGCCGGTAACAATGTGTTTGTCTCGTCGAGACACGTCTTCCAATATGCAACATGACCTACTTGGGTGAGTCACCACTTGACCTTGCCCTGAGGTCATATTTCTAAGTTGACCTAAACTGGTTAACATGAATATGATCGAAGCGCCTTGACGAGACGAACACGATGGCGTCAACATTATTACCTTGTCTTTATTACGTAAAAAGTTATTTGCGAAAAACTGTTTTGCCATAAATAGCCTTTTTGACCTTTGATGACCTCTGGAGCCTAAACTATTGACCTGAGCTAAAATGTGAGGACACCAGTGGCGATTTCATATTTCAGGATTGCTTGTTTACGTTTGTTCCTGTCTATCATAGTTCTCAATATATTTGGGGGTTTCTGGAACAAAGTCTTAAAATGTGAACATTTTGGCATATTTGACCCCATTTGACCTTGAAAATATTGACCTGGGGTCATTAAAATTTCGCAAAACAGAGTTCCCTGCATACTCTCTCTCTCTCTACCGTACAAATTTCGTTATTGTAGCTCTTATGGGGGGCGAGATTGTAGGGGAGGGGGAATCCGCCCTCAAGTGCGTGTAATTCTCAGAGGCCTTCCAGGGTGCGGGATGCGGGTTAACCATTATCGAGCCTAGCCAGTCTCGTAGTTTCACTCGTTGTCTCGTCAATTTCTTTTAAGCCGAGCGCAGCGATCACGAGGCGCGAAGCGCCGGAGTACGTGCAGCGGGTGTCCGCGAACGAATATATAATCGACTTCTTTCATGCCTGTGCCCAGGCATAAGCGATCGATAATACAAATTCACGATCGATATTTAAAAATACTGTCCCGGGTGATGTCATCAATCTGGTAGCACTGCCGGTCCTACTACCTTGACCTTGGTGCACGCGAGTGGAACACCTGCCCAACTAATACCCTGGTCTCTTTCAGCTTTGATTTGGTGCTGTTCCTCCTCATTGAGGAATAGACCATGAATAGAATAGAATAGACCATGTCATGGTCATGAATAGACCAATGACCATGACCATGACCGTGTTTATGCAACTTCAAAGATTTTCCATGTTGCCTCCAAAGCTGATGCTGATACCTACCTATTTGTGGCACAAATAATCCATTACAATATTGGAATGATAATGTCTTTTTGTCTTTTTGCCTGGTTTGGGTTGGTTTGCACATTGGCTTGGGGGAAAAGGTGGCTGGAAATCAGGTTTTATTACAAACCTAAGTTAATATAAGCAAATTTAACCAGAACATAGGACTTCTCATGTGCCCTCAACCAGATGTTGATGCTTCATTTTCTCAACCTGTTGTTTCCTCCAGGGCTGCGGACGAGTGCGGATCCAGAGTTGTAGTCGGAGTCGGTGATTTCGGCCGGAGTCGGAGTCGGTAAAAAATTCCGACTCCAGACTCCGGCTGTCAATTATGGGCAGTGCATGGGCAAAGTATTTTTACAGGTGCATTTTAGTGAACCACCGGCGGCAATGACTAAAGAAATCACGCCCTTTCGACTTGGTTTGGTTCGATTCCCTTGCCAATCAATTATGTTCACAGTTCAATCACGAGGTGTATCTCACCGTGGACGAAATAGAACCTAGGGTCTGTCGTCGGATCCAAAACACCACCGCCAGCAATTTAAGCAACGATCACGATAAATATATTTGTAAAAAAAACAGGTTTAAAATGGCGTGTAGTCTGTTCACTGTGCAGGCGAGTTAAACGTCTCATTTATTAACTATATCATTTAATTATTTCTTAAAGGGACTATCCCACCTTAACATTATATTTGAGTTGAGATAGCCATTTTGATGGCTTGGCATTGAAATTAAGTATGGTAGCAGTTAACACAACCACAATCATCTAATAAAAAAGATATTCGAGTTTGTTTTTGACATCTGTAAAAAATAAGGCCCATGTGTATTTGGATAGGGCATCTAAACCGACAGCGTCGTCTCTTTACCCAACTGGTAATGATAGTCGACTTGTTCTAAGGTCAGTCTTGGAATATTTTCGTCTCATTTCTCGATCCCCGGGTGGTTCACAATATAAGCCAATCTAGACACCGGGTGGTTCGCTTTTTCTGCGCAATAGTTGTCGACAAAAAATTGTGCCATACATTTGGCAGCACAAAGGATTTACCTGTTATTAACAAAAAAATCATATGTCGTCACCAACCCAACTTTCCGCTTAAAACTAAAAGTTGAATATCTTCCAAGATAAGGCATTTTTGCGGAAAAAAGTTCACGAACATGTTCAGCTGACCTCGCCTGACATGTAGACATACAATTAAGTGTGATTTGACAATTTTCACAAAGGTGGGACAGTCCCTTTAACCCGGCATTGACTGGGGTCTCAGCAGAACACCATTGACTGGGGAGGGGGGATAAACGCCCCCCCCCCCCCGGTTATCTTCCGAACCAAAGATCGCAGCGAGACGCGCAAGGCGGCAATCGAAAGCTCTCAATGAGACGAATCTAAATCAAACTAAAAAATGTCAAAGTGAGGTCAAATGTCAGGTCACGGTCAGGTCAAAGGTCAAAATCGACCTATTTGAGTTTATGGGCCATATCTTCCATCCAAAGCCTTCTATTACGACCATGATCACCCAAAGTGCTGCCAAAGGTATGATGTACATTAGCTTAAGTGAGCCAAAGTGAGATTGTTGACAAAGGTCAATGTCAGGTCACAAAAGGTCACTATGCGCAGCAAAATATATACGAAAGTCATGCAACACATGTTGTATGGGTTATTTTCCACGTATAATTCGATAGTGATAGTATTTTTACCACCTGACTTCATTTACGTGAAGCTAGTGACAAGTTTAGGTCAAGTTCAGGTCAAGTTCAGGTCAAGTTCAGGTCAAGTTCAGGTCAAGTTCAGGTCAAGTTCAGGTCAAGTTCAGGTCACTGAAGGTCAAAATTTGAAATTGATAAATATAAGTAAAAAATGCATGTTTCTGAACCAGTTTTGTCTCAAATACAGTGCTGGCATTCATTTGTCTGTATCTGGTCAATAAAAGCAAAAACAACGCAAATGCAAAATATGACTTCATGAGTTACCCATACTTTGATGCCATAAATCAAGTCAAAAATGGTGATATCATTTTGAAATTTGCTATGGTAGTTGCCTACATATGGTTCCCTGACATATATTCCGTTTTTCAATATCTTTGAAAATTTTGATTTTGTGATAATTACTCCACCCCCATTTTTGTATTAGTTTTTGTTGGGCAAAAACTAAACATTTCACAAATCCGAGATAGCAATGTTGTAGCCCTTGTCATTTGCTATCATTTGACGTTTTTGGATTGTATTTTGCTCAACATATGGCATTTGTATGGTCTGTTAAAGTTTAGCTGACTGGTGTAAAACTCATGTGTAGTGACGTCACTAAATTCGCTATAACTCGATTTTTAGACGAAATTGCTTTATTTTTGCACAGAAGACGTAACATCGATGTAGAAGATGGTACCCGAAGTTGCACGCTGATGGCGCTATTGGTGTTTGAGCTATTACGAAAGTTCATCAGGTGGGGGGGGGGGGGGGGGGGAGAGGAGGAGGCGTTAAACGCCCCCCCCCCCCCCCCCCCCCCCCAGTCAATGGCGGGTTAATATGCATGGGGATGGTAGGGTTGGCATGACAAATTTCATTCTTGAACTTCCAAAATTATAAAATCGAAAGCTATTGTTAGGCAATGTCTATCCATTGCATTGAACTGCTATATTTTCCATTAAATTATCTCCAATCTTGAAACGAGACAATTTTTGTATATGGGTGGTTACTTCTTGTGCCTGTTCTGTTGACCAATAGCTTCAGCTAATTAAAGGTCGGAGTCGATCTTGGAGTCGGAATCGGAGTTACCTGAAAACCGATCAACTCCGCAGCTCTGGTTTCCTCCCCGTTCTTTTGGTACCTAACAGTCGAACTTCCACCAACCTCAACCAGTTGAGCAAAACCTGAACCTCTCAGCCAGTGGTGGAGGATGGTGAGTAGAGTTATTGTTGGATCAGGTGGCAGTTCTGGTGCATTGTCACATATTAGTCACACACTGTCTGTGAGCTGTTAATGTTGTAAATCTCCACTATCTGTTTTCATGCACCACTCCACCAATCATAATTTAACAGGATGAAAACATGGTGAAAATTATTTTTATATGACCTTACAAATTACTATTAAAGTTCTAGTGCATTTATATATATTGTATATGAATTTTCGGCCACGCCCATGATCACATATACAAAAACAAAGATGAAAAAGAAGTTGGTGGAAGAAAAAACAAAGTTTGTTTTTGTATATGTGGCCGTAGCCCGTGGCCGAAAATTCATATACAATATATATAAATGCACTAAAACTTGAATAGTAATTTGTAAGGTCATATAAAAATAATTTTCACCATTATATATATAATGCCTTGCATTCAACGACAAGGGCGGATCCAGGGGGGCGCGAACGGGGCCATCCCCCCGCCCCAAGCCTGTTTAAGGGGGGGGGGGGGAGAACTATGTCCCCCCCCCCACTCAAGACGTGAAGTCTAATACATGTATATTTGCGTTTTTAGAACGGTACTGGGCATCCCAAAATTGCAGCAGTCAAAATCCAGCTAGCCACAAGTCAAAAACTGTAAAATTTTGCGCCGCTTCGCAGCATGACACAAGTTTCGCAATTGCGTATACAAATTTGGCAAATTAATTCCATTAAGTGTCTTGCAGAGGCTCTCCTTGGCGGTAATTGCCGACCCCAGGGCCAACTCTCTTCACACACTATTAACTTTAATGCGGTCTACATGTTTAGCTAGTCTGCCGAGTTCCAAAAAAGGCGACGCGAACGCAAATACGCGGACCTCGGCAACCGGAAGCTGTTCCAGTGGTGCCCAACTTGCTGGACCGAAGAGCTAATAGTGGTGACCAGGCCAGGACTATCTCCCCAAGCCATCTCCCCCAGGCTCCTTCAGATCCACAGGGACCATTTATGCGCGGAAATGTCGGTCTGCCTCTTGCTACTTTGCACCGTTACCAGTTGTTTGTTACAGTTCGGTGCATAGGTATGTATACAGACTACAGTTATTATTAGCATATGTACTATTGAGCGCAGACTGCCACCGGTCATCGTGATTTACTATCCGAGGCTAATGTATATGAAAAACTACCTTCCTTTCAACATTTTTCATCATACCGAGATGTGCAACCAGGAAAAGGGGTTACCTGAGGCTTGGCTCCACTCACGGTCTGGTTCCAATATTAAGATTGCATTTTCCAGGACCTTAAATTAAAATGTTCACGGCGCTTCGCGGCGTCACATCAGTGGCCATCGTCATAACGAAGCCATCGTCATCGTCTTCGTTTCGTCGTAACGCTGAATTGAATGACTAACATTTTTAGCTTCTTATCCTCTACAAGGCTAATAAGCTAAAAATGCCTATGTTTCTGGGTTTTATCAGGCAAACCCGAGAGGAAAAAAATCGCGCCGCTTCGCGGCGCTAAATAACAAGTACCTACTACCAGTAAGACGCCGTAGTTGGCCATGAACGAGCGAGCGCGAACGAAATGTATGGTGAATTTCAACTCGATCGGGCAAGTAGTTTCTGAGACACACAAAAAAGTGTGCACGTGCGCACGTGCAGAGGCACCCCACCCCTGACTTGTGGAAAAGAGGCGGCTGAGAGGTCCCTAGCCACACACCAAATTTGAACACAATCGGCTCAGCCGTTCCTGAGATATAGAATAGGGGTGTGCACGTGCGCACGTGCAGACGCACCCCACCCATGACTTGTGGGAAGGCGGCGGCGGAGGGGTCCCTAACCACACACAAAATTTAAACACAATCGGCTCAGCCGTTCCTCAGATACAGAATAGTGGTGTGCACGTGCGCACGTGCAGAAGCACCCCACCCATGACTTGTGGGAAGGCGGCGGCGGAGGGGTCCCTAACCACACACCAAATTTGAACACAATCGGCTCAGCCGTTCTTGATATATAGAATAGGGGTGTGCACGTGCGCACGTGCGCACGTGCAGAGGCACCCCACCCCTGACCAGTGTCAGAAAAGTGGCCCGTTTCTCCATTTTTCTGAACTTGGAAGTTTTGTTCCGTGAAAACTTTGACTGTAAATAATTATTTGTTTTAGTCTGCGGGTGCAAACGGCTGACGAGCATACAAAATAGACTGAAACTTGAGTTTCCGAGCAACGGCCGGAACGTGACAGTGGTGCGACACATTGTAAAAACAAAATGTAAGGTGGAACCTCCAAATTCCCAACATCCGAAATTTCTGCAGCGATTCAGGGAAGATGCAGGGATTCAGGGAAAACTGGTACTTTTCCAAAAATTAAACCAAAAACTTTTTAAAACCTCCCAAAGAAGTGTTTTCGTATTCAGGTTACAACCCCGCCACCGATACCATCGTTATCGCCCCGATGACGCTGATAACCCCGATAACCCTGGGGCGCTAAAACACTTTATGCAAAAGACGGCAGTACTTTAGACTGAGACTTGAGCCCAGTTTCCCATGTACGCATACGCAACGATACAAGGTACCTTTTTAACATACGACCCGAGAGTCTCGGTCCCCGACTGACGCCAAGACCATATATATATGTACAGGAAATACGATTGACGATTCATCAACTTTCCACATAATATAGGTATGCACATATTGGCATACATGAAAATAGGTTGTGTAGAAACTCGTATAAAAAATTACGCAAAAATTACTGGTATACGCATGCAAAAAGAAAATTGTTCCGCCGCTGGCGAAAAAAAAAATGTTCCGCGAACTTAGATCGTGGAGCCACCTTTCTGACACTGCCCCTGACTTGTGGGAAAGTGGCGGCTGAGAGGTCCCTAACCACACACCAAATTTGAACACAATCTGCCCAGCCGTTGCGGAGTTTTTACACTTTTCAACACCCATCACGCGGCACGCGCCACGCGCAGTGGTAGTCACCCGCATGAGTCGGCACTGGTCTCAAACAGGTTAGGTTGGATGGGACTACTCAGCAAAGAAACCCGCTTGTCCATTGGACGTGTGGTTGCAGAGATATTAGCTTCTCAAAAGCGTCGCCACGGGCCGGGTTGGGCCGGGCCGGGTCGGGCCGCTCCGGGCCGGGGCGCTCATATTCAGATTGTTCCCATATACCACGGAAGGACGAGCGAGCGCTTCGCGCTCGCTCGTAATTACATGCAAATCCACATCGAAATTGCTGCAAAGGCTTAAATACACGCATACCAAATTGGGGTATTTTTTTTTGTCATTTCAGCCGACCCCCACTCAAAAATTATCGGCGACGCCCCTGGGTACAGCTGACAATTTACATAGTTTTGCTCAGTGTAAGGCAATGTCGGAACAATACAAACTGCAAGCTGACATCTTTCCTTCTTCGATATCCCAAAATGTCTAAAACCTATAAAAAATCCCAAAAAATCGAAATCATGTGGTTGCAAAATTAAGTGGCCCAAATCCGGGAAGAAATTCGAAATTAGGGGTAGGTAAGGTCTGCTAAAAAAACGGTTTGCCCCCCCCCCCCAACGGCCGGCTGGATCCGCCCTTGTTCAACGAGCACTTAACCAGTTAGGATGAAAACATCTTCCACTTGAAGGAGGGGGGGGGGGGGCGGCGACCAGGTCCATATAGATATTTTGTAAAATGATAATGGAACCTTACCTTACCTAGCATGTAGTCCATTACCATTTCAGGTTTATTTGTGGCACAAATGAATATCAAATTGGGAAGCAGCACAACTAAACAAAGAAAACGTGACATGTATGTTGATAATCAGTGGGGTAACCGCTCTGCAACATCCGTACCCAATCTGGCACCTCAAACAAACATTTCCATCTGCGCACGCTAAAAGTGACTGGTGAAAGGTCCATTGACACGGATGACCTCATCTCCTTTGGTTTGTCAGTTAGGCTTAGCCCAATGGGTTAGCCTTGCCACATCGGCGACGAATTCAGACGGGTGTCACATTGCGCGTCAAATACAGCCGGGTGTCACACTGCGCGTCAAATACAGCCGGGTGTCACTTTGCGCGTCAAATGCAGCCGGGTGTCACTTTGCGCGTCAAATACAGCCGGGTGTCACTTTGCGCGTCAAATACAGCCGGGTGTCACATTGCGCGTCAAATACAGCGACTGATCACGTTGCGTTTGATCGCCAACAGTGACACCTCGATAACTGCGCACACAAGATCAGCGGCACTGCCACCCGCCGGTACGGGCCGCCGCATGCCGTGCCGTATTCTTACATCTGATCCGGACATCACCCTCGGGGAACACCCCAGAGACACCCACTCCCTGGACACGCCAGCCGTCCCGCCGGCAGAGTCGGACAAGGATCCCTGGACACGCCAGCCGTCCCGCCGGCAGAGTCGGACAAGGATCCCTGGACACGCCAGCCGTCCCGCCGGCAGAGTCGGACAAGGATCCCTGGACACGCCAGCCGTCCCGCCGGCAGAGTCGGACAGGATCCCTGGACACGCCAGCCGTCCCGCCGGCAGAGTCGGACAGGATCCCTGGACACGCCAGCCGTCCCGCCGGCAGAGTCGGACAAGGATCCCTGGACACGCCAGCCGTCCCGCCGGCAGAGTCGGACAAGGATCCCTGGACACGCCAGCCTTCCCGCCGGCAGAGTCGGACAAGGATCCCTGGACACGTCAGCCGTCCCGCCGGCAGAGTCGGACAAGGATCCCTGGACACGCCAGCCGTCCCGCCGGCAGAGTCGGACAAGGATCCCTGGACACGTCAGCCGTCCCGCCGGCAGAGTCGGACACAGATCCCTGGACACGCCAGCCGTCCCGCCGGCAGAGTCGGACAAGGATCCCTGGACACGCCAGCCGTCCCGCCGGCAGAGTCGGACAAGGATCCCTGGACACGCCAGGCGTCCCGCCGGCAGAGTCGGACAAGGATCCCTGGACACGCCAGCCGTCCCGCCGGCAGAGTCGGACCGGGGTCGCTCCACAACTGGTCTCGCCGGACGCAGCTACCCGCAATGGTTCCCGTGCTGCCACTGACTCAGTTGTCATTAAGTCGGCACTGGTTTCGCTTGTCAATTATCATGAACCGAAAGAGATAATCTATTCAGTGACCAATGCCCATGGAACCCTTGTGTATTCTCCAGCGTCTGATGTTGGCTGGTTTTTGCTGCAGGTCAGGTGGCCGCCATGTCGTCCGGTGTCGGAGTGGACGGTGACCGCGGCGCCGAGGACCTCCCCCGTCAGAAGACGGCGTTCCGTCTGCCGCTGGTCTGCCGTCAGGGCCGGCCCGCCGCGCTGGAGCACATGTCGCGGGTGAGAGGCGGGCACCGGGACGGTCGGGCCCAGGACCTGGGCACCCCATCATCTGGCCACCCACGTACCGTCACCACAAGGTGTCCGCCAGCAGAAGCCACTGCACCAATGATCTCCTCTGTAACGGCAATGGACACCGGCCGGCCACATCCTGACATGTTACGTCACCCAAAACAAAACTGTAGCAGGCTACATCTCCTTTAACCCGCGCCCCGGTGGGCCTCTGAGACAACCTCGCCCTGGTGTGAGGGGTCAACATGCCCCCCCCTCCCACACACACCAATTTGAAAACTAAAAGAAAAGAAAACTAAATACGCGGAAAAAGCGTTCGAAAGTCCTCGAGTAGGACATTCCAAGTTACTGCGGGCATTTTTTGGTTCAGGTCTATAATGAGGTCGCCAGAGGTCATCAAATTTCAAATTTTCCAAGTATAGGACTTGGCTCCAGAAACCCCAAATATCTCGGGAAATATGATAGCTAGGAACAAACGGAAAAACAAACAATCGAAAGCTCATGAAAAATGCAATCGCGATTGTTGTCCTCAAATGTTAACTAAGGTCAATAGTTTAGGCTCCAGAGGTCACCAAAGGTCACGCACAATGGCATTTTCTTCCAAAACGTTTTTCGTGAATACATTTTTATCAGTTAAACATAGAACAAAATGTTTAACAGCATCGCGTCTGTCTCGTCAAGAAGCTTTGAAATATGTTGATGGTGACCTAATTAGGTCAATTTCAAAATTTGACCTCGGGTCGAAGTCCTTTGGTGACCCAGGTAAGTCATGTTGCATATGGGGCGATGCGTCTTGACGAGGCAACACAGTGGTATCATTTGGACGACGTCTCTATCTTTATTCTATCAAGAGTTATTGGCATGAAAGTTCTGGTGACCTCAGATGACCTCAGATGACCTTACAGAGGTTACCGAGCAATAATTGCACCTGGGTCATCAAGAATAAGGTAAAATGACATGATTCTGGAAGAATTTGCTTGATCTAATACATATTCTCTGAATAGGAAGCATTTATATATTTTTCCATCGACTTATAATGGGAAGGTCACGAAATTGACCTGACCTTAGGTTACCGATATAAAAAAAAATCCGAGGTATACGAATTGTAGGTACTTAGACCTTATGCAATCCTGTAAGTTTCGAATATCTCGGAGAAACACTGGCTTTGGCACGACCAGAAACATTTTTGGAGGTACGGTCATTTGACGTGACCTGGTGACCTGACCTGAGATGACCTGAGGTCATAATTTTCGCTCAATGTGGGTAATTGATGCCCAAACAGCTGTGCCAAATTGCGCCGCCGTTTTCCCGCTATTCCCGAGAATAAAAACTAAAACTAAAAAGGGGGTCAAAATGACCCACAATCACCACCAGACCTGTATTCAACTTAATCAATCGACTCAAGTTACACCCATCTTGTCGTCAGTCCTTCGGGTCCGGATAACGACCAGGGTTC
>JAXIVJ010010823.1:10000-45862 GCA_036785665.1 Chirona hameri | reverse complement strand
TTTAATAAAAAATAAACAAAGTACACTTTTGTCACTGCAACATTACCGGATTCAAATATCGTCACGGATGCCCATTCGCGGGTTGAGTGGAGGAAATGTTACTCTTCTGTCCATCCCTGTGACGCACATAATGGCGGAGCCGTTGAGGTCGTTTGAGGCGATTGACGGGTGATAAAAATAATTATTGTCAGGTAAGTACTGAAAATGTCCCTGTTTTGAGTGCAGTTCTGATGAAATCAGACGTGTAGAATTAGTATACAATATTCAATTTCCCTATAAAAAGGTGTGCAAAAGCGGAATACGACCGGTTTTTGTGATGACCTAATATTGATACATTGTTAGGCTGATTTGGTGGGTGCTTTATTATTATAAAAGTGTGCTTGTAAGGTTTGATTTTGGTAAATTATTGTGACTATCATTGAAATCATTGGAACATGTACAACTCCAACCATTTTGCAACAGTGTTATATACTGATGTTGGAAAATAGGGTTGGCGGATACCTATTTCCATTGGGGGTTCCTTAGGGATCCTTTCAAGATCAGACAGTGTCCTGCCCTTTTGACGTCGCCAATCATTTTCCATTGATGTTAGTAAGATCCGCCATGACATGATGAATTTGTTCTGATACTGAACAACTCATATAAGGTGATTTCAAGCAACCCAAACTTATGATATTTCGGTATGTTAATTGTGACACATGACCCATGCTATACATTCTTATATGCTTTATAGCAATGCCTTTTTACTTTTATTTTTGAAATTGTATTATCTCTTTTAGGAAATGTTGTAAAACATTTGTAGGGCCCAGAGAGACATTGGTAGGGCCCAAATGAACATTGGTAGAGCCTGGGCCCTACCAGGCCTATAGCAAACGACGCCCCTGCCCTTCAAATGAAACTGCTGAAAACACATCCTGTAACCCAAAGGAAGGTATCCAAATGAAAAATAAAATTATCTTAGTTACCGTTTGCTGCTGAGCCAATTCAATGGCTCGGAATTCTTCAAGTCTACGTGATGAAATTGCGATCTAAGACCCGCCGCGAGACACATTCGTCGCCTTCGCTGCGGCAATACCAGCCGTCTGTCCAGAGCCTATTTTAACCCTATTCCCCGGCCAAAATTACGTTAACCTGCGGGGGCAGATTCTGCCCTCCCCTCCCCCCCCCCCCCGAGATCTCGAGAACCGCTAGGTCGATTTCGATGGGAAGGACGCCATTAGATTCGCCATGACAAGATATTTCCTTTAGGGACTCAAAATGTACTTTTTGTTCAAAAATGGGGGTCCAGGGGGAAACAAACGAAAATTTTGGGTGTTTTTTAAAGGTCATTGCCGCCATGTGGTTTGGCCGATGTGCATGCCCTAAACATTTTGAGCTTCAAATGTACTGGTCTTTAATATACCAAAAGATCAATACCAAAATCAAAAATACTAGGCGTATTCAGGGAATGTAAAATTAGGGGCATTTTCTGATAACAAATTTGTGCTGTTCGTGATTGTTTGGGACGACATGAACGTCACATGTAGGCATTACTTGCAGTAATTTGTTAAATTTAATATATTGCATAGGCGGATCCAGGAAAACAACCTGGGGAGGACCATGGGAGTAACACTTTTATCATCTTACTAATTTGAAGTTGGACCAAATTTGAGTTATGGTATCGCCTCCCATTTTTTGTGCCTGAGTGCGCCTCTGCCAAAAACATGTATAATCCCAGTATGTATGATTCATATTGCATTGAAAATGTTTCTGACGCATTTATTGCACCGAATGATGTATTTACACACCGTATGATGATGTATGATGATGTATCATACATCATACATACGAAATTCCGCCTCGGAAAATCGCGGAGATACCGCTGAATATCGTCCTTGTTCCGGCATCGTGTGGTTGCAAAATAAAGTGGCCCAAATCCAGGAGAAATTCGAAATTGGAGGTACCTAGGTAAGGTCTGCTCAAACTGGTTGCCCCCCCCCCCCCCCCCCCCCCCCCCCCCCCTCGGCTGGATCCGCCCTTGCCGCACGCTGACACTGTGCCGCGGTATCAGTCCGCCATATCAGTACGGTATCAGTCCGGTATCAGTCCGGTATCAGTCCGGCATCAGTCCGGTATCAGTCCGCCGTATCAGTCCGGTATCAGTCCGGTATCAGTACGGTATCAGTCCGGTATCAGTCCGGTATCAGTCCGGTATCAGTCCGCCATATCAGTACGGTATCAGTCCGGTATCAGTCCGGTATCAGTCCGGCATCAGTCCGGTATCAGTCCGCCGTATCAGTCCGGTATCAGTCCGGTATCAGTCCGGTATCAGTCCGGTATCAGTCCGGTATCAGTCCGCCATATCAGTACGGTATCAGTCCGCCATATCAGTACGGAATCAGTCCGGTATCAGTCCGCCGTATCAGTCCGACGTATCAGTCCGGTATCAATCCCTCCGCCGGCAGCCAGCTTTTGTCGTGATCTGGACGCCGTTAGCTAATCAAGAATCAAATGAGATAAAGGAAGATAAAGTAAGGAGCAGTGTAGCGCTGCTGAAATGGCCGAACATGTGTAGATCGGGCTTCGTGTGATGCAAACTAGGATAACGTTCTTAAAGCTAATGCGATCTCGCTTCCAGCCTACCTGGGCAGTTCCTTGACTCAGAAAACCATGCTTGTTATTTCTGGTGTGTCATTGATAAACACGGTGCCTGACTCAGGACGCCGGTGTTGCCGGTCCTCGCTTGTCAGCACGATCAGGTATGCAGCCCGTGCGGTCCTCGCTTGTCAGCACGATCAGGTATGCAGCCCGTGCGGTCCTCGCTTGTCAGCACGATCAGGTATGCAGCCCGTGCGGTCCTCGCTTGTCAGCACGATCAGGTATGCAGCCCGTGCGGTCCTCGCTTGCCAGCATGATCAGGTATGCAGCCCGTGCGGTCCTCGCTTGTCAGCACGATCAGGTATGCAGCCCGTGCGGTCCTCGCTTGTCAGCACGATCAGGTATGCAGCCCGTGCCATACGATGGTGTAACAACGCTGATTAAAGTGATTTTGAACCTCGGCAGGGAATAACATACCCACTATTTATCGTATTGTAATATAGTACCGTAAATACAAATTTGTAATAACATACTACATATCGTATTAATCTATTTGTAATAACATACTACATATTCGTCGAGTCCAATTCGCTCGGCAACAAAAACAACTTTGGTATGCAAAGCTATATACTGCCATCTACCTTCTACCATTAACAAAAATGAAACATGCCATAACAATAAAGCAAACAAATCGCCCAGTAAAGTATGCGAGAGACTGTGAAAAAAATTGTTGTTCCAGAAACATATCTCAGTTTTGAAAATGTCATATGTGTTCTATCGACATCCCAGTTCCCACGAGCTATATGTATACATAGCATAAAACAACCAGAAAACTGATGAGAACGGAAAGGATTTTTCATCCGTGTGAGCAGGCACATCGTTTCAGTTTGTTATTTTTTAAGTTACGGCTGAGGGATATTTTTCACATACCGGCAACCGTAATATTCGTCGAGTCAAATTCGCTCGGCAACAACAACACATTTGGTATGCAAAGCTATATGCGCGAGAAGCAATATTGGTTTCGGAAGAAATTAGGCAGTCCCAACAGTAGTGTTTACCTGTGCAGCTTCTATTTAGGTACTCTATCCTTCTTGCTCTAACCTGACATTGCCATTCTGTTGTCTTTTTGCCAAGTACCATTTATTGAGGGTGTTTTTATTGATAATAATGCTTAAAGGGATCTTCCCTGTGAATTAATATAGCATCACCAATGACACTTAAGGCCATGCGAGTATTCTATTTGCATCAACAAAGGAGCTCTGGTGCGTACGATGCTGCTTAGACACTTATGGTGGCTCGGAGTGGAAAATATGCATTAAGAAACCCCAAACATGTCAATCCGAACACCAACATCCAGGCTGCGGAGTCGGAGTCGGAGTCGGACTCGAAGTCTTGACAGGCGTAAATTGTTTTCCCTGATTCCGACTTCGGCTGGCAGTTATGGGCAGAGTATGGGGATTTTTAGGGTGGTCCGAAATGTAGCAAATATCTCTGATACAACGGGAACCGTGTTTTTCCCATTGCTCCTTGCGAGAACTTTCCAAAATGGTGCGGCAATCGATATTTTGAATAATATTTCCTTCGCCGAAAATGGATTAAAGTTCGGCCGATTTTAGCCAATTTCTTTTTTCTTTCCATTTTGGCTACTTATTTACCGGTTGCAATTTCCAGTGCAATGCGCTGAATTTGTTGCTTTCTGCGTAGAAAAGCATCGATAACCACATTGAAAAGTGTATTGACATCCAACCCTACGGACAGACTAAGATCGTGCCATATATCATAGGACCTATACTAGCTATATACCACCAGGACCGGGCTGTCCTGTGTCCTATCGGGCGGCGCCGATTTATGTACAGGGTCCCACAGCAGATGAACGAGTTGCCAGCGGACATTCGGGGCTTGAAGGGAGCGAACTTTAGAACCAGGCTGAAGGCTTACCTACGTGATCTCGGTGGCTCTTAGTCCGTGTGTTTTTAGTGTTTTAGTGTCATTTTAGCATTCATCCGTTGTTGTCATGTTTCTTATAGTCATGTCATAGTTGGCCTGTGTATGTCTGCGTTCGGTACGAGTGTGATTGTTTTACATGCATGTCATTGTCCCATTTTACTGACGAGAGGGCCGTAATAGCCACAGTTGTTGTGGATGGCCTTTAATAAAGTACTACTACTACTATCCTGTGACCTGCCCTGTGCCCTGCCCTGTGCCCTGCCCTGTGCCCTGCCCTGTGCCCTGGCATGTGTCCTGTCCTGTGTCTTATCATGTGTCCTGTCCTGTGTCCTGTCCTGTGTCCTGTCCTGTGTCCTGTCCTGTGTCCTGTCCTGTGTCCTGTCATGTGTCCTGCCATGTGCCCTGTCTTGTGTCCTGTCCTGTGTCCTGTCATGTGTCCTGTTATGTGTCCTGTCCTGTGTCCTGTCATGTGTCCTGTCATGTGTCCTGGCACGTGTCCTGTCATGTGTCCTGTCCTGTGTCCTGTCCTGTGCCCTGGCCTGTGGCATGTCCTGTGTCATGTCATGTGTCCTGTACTGTGTCATGTCATGTGTCCTGTCCTGTGTCCTGTCATGTGTCCTGCCCTGTGTCCTGTCTTGTGTACTGTAATGTGCCCTGCCCTGTGTCATGTCCTGTGTCCTGTCCTGTGTCCTGTCCTGTGTCCTGTCCTGTGTCCTGTCCTGTGTCCTGTCCTGTGTCCTGTCCTGTGTCCTGTCATGTGCCCTGTCCTGTGTCATGTCATGTGCCCAGTCCTGTGTCCTGTCATGTGTCCTGTACTGTGTCCTGTACTGTGTCCTGTACTGTGTCCTGTCATGTGTCCTGTCATGTGTCCTGTCATGTGTCCTGCCCCGTGTCCTGCCATGTGTTCTGTCCTGTGTCCTGACGTGTGTCCTGTCATGTGTCCTGTCCTGTGTCCTGTCCTGTGGCATGACCTGTGTCATGTCATGTACCATGTCCTGTGTCCTGTCCTGTGTACTGACATGTGTGCTGTCATGTGTCCTGCCCCGTGTACTGGCATGCGTCCTGACATGTGTCATGTCATATGGCCTGTCCTGTGGCATGCCATGTGTCATGGCATGTGTCCTGTCATATGTCCTGGCATGTGTCCTGTCATGTGCCCTGTCCTGTGTCCTGACATGTGTCCTGTACTGTGTCCTGGCATGTGTCCTGTCCAGTGTCCTGTCATGTGTCCTGCCCTGTGGCATGTCATGTGGCCTGTCCTGTGTCCTGCCCTGTGGCATGCCATATGGTCTGCCCTGTGTCCTGTCCTGTGTCCTGTCCTGTGTCCTGTCCGGTGTCATGTCCTGTGTCCTGTCCTGTGTCCTGTCCAGTGTCCTGTCCTGTGTCATGCCCTGTGTCCTGTCCTGTGTCCTGTACTGTGTCCTGTCATGTGTCCTGTCATGTGTCCTGTCCTGTGTCCTGTCCTGTGTCCTGTCCTGTGTCCTGTCCTGTGTCCTATCATGTGTCCTGTCCTGTGTCCTGTCCTGTGTTCTGTCCTGTGTCCTGTCCTGTGTCCTGTCATGTGTCCTGTCCTGTGTCCTGTCCTGTGTCCTGTCCTGTGTCCTGTCCTGTGTCTTGTCCTGTGTCCTGTCCTGTGGTCTGTCCTGTGTCCTGTCCTGTATCCTGACATGTGTCCTGGCCTGTGTCCTGTCCTGTGTCATGTCCTCTGTCCTGCCCTGTGTCCTGTCCTGTGTCATGTCCTGTGCCCTGTCCTGTGTCCTGTCCTGTGTCCTGTCCTGTGTCCTGTCCTGTGTCCTGTCCTGTGTCCTGTCATGTGTCCTGTCCTGTGTCCTGTCCTGTGTCCTGTCGAGTGTCCTGTCCTGTGTCCTGTCCTGTGTCCTGTCCTGTGCCCTGTCCTGTATCCTGTCCTGTGTCCTGTCATGTATCCTGTCCTGTGTCCTGTCCTGTGTCCTGTCATGTGTCATGTCCTGTGTCCTATCCTGTGGCCTGTCCTGTGGCCTGTCCTGTGTCCTGTGTCCTGTCCTGTGTCATGTCCTGTGTCCTGTCATGTATCCTGTCCTGTGTCCTGTCCTGTGTCCTGTCATGTGTCCTGTCCTGTGTCATGTCATGTGTCCTGTCCTGTGTCCTGTCATGTGTCCTGTCATGTGTCCTGGCATGTGTCCTGTCCTGTGTCCTGTCCTGTGTCCTGTCATGTGTCCTGTCCTGTGTCCTGTCCTGTGCCCTGTCCTGTGTCCTGACATGTGTCCTGCCCTGTGTCCTGTCATGTGGTCTGTCATGTGTCCTGTCATGTGTCCTGTCATGTGTCCTGTCATGTGTCCTGTCATGTGTCCTGTCATGTGTCCTGTCATGTATCATGTCATGTGTACTGTCATGTGTACTGTTCTGTCCTGTGTCCTGTCCTGTGTCCTGTCATGTGTCCTGTCATGTGTCCTGTCCTGTGTCCTGTCCTGTCCTGTGCCCTGGCATGTGTCCTGTCCTGTGTCCTGTCCTGTGTCCTGTCCTGTGTCCTGTCCTGTGTCCTGTCCTGTGTCCTGTCCTGTGTCCTGTCATGTGTCCTGTCATGTGTCCTGTCCTGTGTCCTGTCATGTGCCCTGTCATGTGCCCTGTCCTGTGTCCTGTCATGTGTCCTGTCCTGTGTCCTGTCCTGTGTCCTGTCCTGTGTCCTGTCCTGTGTCCTGTCCTGTGTCCTGTCCTGTGTCCTGTCCTGTGGCATGTCCTGTGTCCTGTCATGTGTCATGTAATGTGTCCTGTCCTGTGTCATATTATGTGTCCTGTCCTGTGTCCTGTCCTGTGTCATGTCCTGTGTCATGTCCTGTGTCCTGTCCTGTGTCCTGTGATGTGTCCTGTCCTGTGTCCTGTCCTGTGTCCTGTCCTGTGTCCTGTCCTGTGTCCTGTCATGTGTACTGTCCTGTGTCATGTCCTGTGTCCTGTCCTGTGTCCTGTCCTGTGTCCTGTCCTGTGTCCTGTACTGTGTCCTGTCCTGTGTCCTGTCCTGTGTCCTGTCCTGTGTCCTGGCATGTGTCCTGTCCTGTGTCCTGTCCTGTGTCCTGTCCTGTGTCCTGTCATGTGTCCTGCCCTGTGGCCTGTCCTGTGTCCTGTCCTGTGTCCTGTACTGTGGCATGTCATGTGTCCTGTCCTGTGTCCTGTACTGTGTCCTGTCATGTGTCCTGTCCTGTGTCCTATCATGTGTCCTGTCCTGTGTCATGTCCTGTGCCCTGGCATGTGTCCTGTCATGTGTCCTGCCCTGTGTCCTGTCATGTGTCCTGTCATGTGGCCTGTCATGTGTCCTGTCATGTGTCCTGTCATGTGTCATGGCATGTGTCCTGTCATGTGTCCTGTCATGTGTCCTGTCATGTGTACTGTACTGTGTCCTGTCCTGTGTCATGTCCTGTGTCCTGTCCTGTGTCCTGTCCTGTGTCCTGTCATGTGTCCTGTCCTGCGTCCTGTCCTGTGCCCTGTCCTGTGTCCTGTCCTGTGTCCTGTCCTGTGTCCTGTCATGTGTCCTGTCCTGTGTCCTGTCATGTGTCATGTCATGTGTCCTGTCCTGTGTCCTGTCCTGTGTCCTGTCCTGTGTCCTGTCATGTGTCCTGTCCTGTGTCCTGTCATGTGTCCTGTCCTGTGTCCTGTCCTGTGTCCTGTACTGTGTCCTGTTCTGTGCCCTGTCCTGTGTCCTGTCCTGTGTCCTGTCCTGTGTCCTGTCCTGTGTCCTGTCCTGTGTCCTGTCCTGTGTCCTGTCTTGTGTCCTGTCCTGTGTCCTGTAATGTGCCCTGTCATGTGTCCTGTCATGTGTCCTGTCATGTGTCCTGTCCTGTGCCCTGTCCTGTGTCCTGTCCTGTGTCCTGTCCTGTGTCCTGTCCTGTGTCCTGTCCTGTGTCCTGTCCTGTGTCCTGTCCTGTGTCCTGTCCTGTGTCCTGTCCTGTGTCCTGTCATGTGTCCTGTCCTGTGTCCTGTCCTGTGTCCTGTCCTGTGTCCTGTCCTGTGTCATGTAATTTGCCCTGTCATGTGTCCTGTCATGTGTCCTGACATGTGTCCTGTCCTGTGTCCTGTCCTGTGTCCTGTCATGTGTCCTGTCCTGTGTCCTGTCCTGTGTCATGTCCTGTGTCCTGTCCTGTGTCCTGTCCTGTGTCCTGTCCTGTGTCCTGTCCTGTGTACTGTCCTGTGTCCTGTCCTGTGTCCTGTCCTGTGTCCTGTCCTGTGTCCTGTTCTGTGTCCTGGCCTGTGTCTTGTCCTGTGTCCTGTCCTGTGTCCTGTCCTGTGTCCTGTCCTGTGTCCTGTCCTGTGTCCTGTCCTGTGTCCTGTCCTGTGTCCTGTCCTGTGTCCTGTCCTGTGTCCTGTCCTGTGTCCTGTCCTGTGTCCTGTCCTGTGTCCTACTCTGTGCCCTGTCCTGTGCTCTGCCCTGTGCGCTGACCTGTGTACTATGTCCTGTGCGGGGTGTCCTGTGCCCTGTCCTACTCTGTGCCCTGCCTGGTGAGCTACTCTGAGCCCTTAGCCCTGCCCTGCCCTTCACTGATCTGCTCTGTCCTGCACTGTGCGCTGCCCGGTGTCCTGATGTCTTACTTTCTGGTTCCCTGAAGGCCCTCACATTCCGGCAGGACCCTCTGAGGTCTGACAAAGGTCTTATCAGGCTAGAATATGGACCTAAGGCCCTCGTAAGCATCAACAGGCCCTCTCAGGTCTGACCATGCCCTATCAGGTCTGACCAGGCCCTTTCAGGTCTGACGAGGACCCTTGCAGGCCTGGCAGGCGTCCTCTCAGGCCTGGCAAGGATCTTCCCAGACTGGCCTAGGACAACGCCACATCTTAGATACCCTCTCATACCTGACGAGGGCCCTCTTAGATCGGCCGAGGGCACTGGCGGATCCAGCCTCCCAATATGGGGGGCTAATTTCACTGGGGGCCTTCCGGGTCCTGAGCCCCAGGGGCCTCGATATGACCTAAAAGGTACCCCCATTTGTCCCCTTTGCGGACTTGGGCTCAGGGTTGATCACATTGTTTTGGTATTCGAATCCACAGACCACAATAGACCGTTTCAAATAAAAAGAGTAATTACAAAATGTGTGTACTATCGTATGAACACAAAGTGACTTCTCCTGGCCATGCTAACTGCTACGTAACGCTCACTACACACCCTTCCCGCCTTGTGATGCGGAATACGACCACGCAGCAAAGCTCGAATATTTGTACTATCGTACTATCAAACGTGTTTCTATTTTTTCGCTATGCTATTCTTATGTGTAAGGACGTGTCAATTAAGTGCAAAAAGAACTTGATGGATATTTGCCTGCAAATATCTAAAACTTTGTCATTTTGCATGCTGATTTATATAAAAGTAAGCTATTCGCTAATAACTTTTGACTGAAAAAAAGCTAGAGGGGCACGGTAAACGTCATTTTGTTGTTATCATCAAGACGCGTTGAATTCTGTGCAGCATGACCTCTTTCTGACATTGTATGACTTTGACCTAAGGTCATGGTCACGGCGCAAGGTCACCTTTCCAAATTTGACTTACACGGCGATGTTATATATCTTTGAACTTGTCTTGAAGATAGGAATTCATTGGTATTCAAATAATTGCGCGATCGTTGATGATTATAAAACAAACTGAGACATTTTCGGACTTGATTTACACCGAGAAGGAAGTTATGAAGTTGCTATTCGACATTCAAATTCAAATGAATCCAAAAGTTGCCATTGAAGATCATGCGTTATTTAAGCACAATCGAATTCTTACAAGACAAGTTTTAAGATATATAACATCGCCACATCGGCCACAATTGGAAACCTAACCTTGAACCTTGACATTGACCTTAGGTGAAGGTCACCCAGTGGTGGATCCAGGAGGGGGGGGTCATGGGGGTCATGACCCCCCCCCCCCCCTCCTCCCCTTGGGCCATGGGGGCACCACCGCGCACTGTGGGGGCACCACCGCCGTAGGGGCACCACCGCGCCGGGCCATCACCAAAATAAAGCAAAAATATCCGCGCCGCTACGCGGAGCAAATCATTCAGTGTTCTTTGAACCAAGGGCACCACCACGCCCGTGTTCCAGGGGCACCACCGCGCCGGTGTGTCAGAGGCACCATTGTGACGGTAGGCGGTACTGTGGGGCGAGGGGAGACACCGGGGCACTGTGCCTCCTTGCATCCAGGAGGGAAAACAATGATCTGGTGCCGCCATGAAATCACAAGCATTGGTCGCTGGAGAGAAAAAAAACGCGAAATGATGCTAAATTAAAATGAATAAGTAAATTTTAATATAAATTAAAATGGCTAAATTATGCCAAAAAATGGCCCTTCATGCCTCTCGTCCCTTGAGCTATGAAGGGGCACTAACGTGCCTTTATACCAGAGGCAACAACGTATCGGGCTCGAGGGGCCCTGAGGGCCCCCTTGGCCTGATATATATAGATTATAGAACCTTCCGATTTTTAGGGCCTAGTTATCCAGACAAAAACAAAATAAAGCAAAAAATTCCGTGCGGGGCAAATGGATCAGTGTTTTTTTTTTTTCAGTACAAAAGGGTCTAATATAAACTACACACTGGCGGCTGCAGGGGGGGGGGATATGGGGGCCATGGTCCCACCTTTGGCCTTATATGGGGGGGCAACATGTCTTGTGACACCACCTTTTGCTCCAGACATATTTCCTCGTTTTGACCCTGCATGCTGGTTCCAATAGCAAAAACTAGTTCTCCAACCCGCTCAAAACCTCAAATTTTGGCCCCGCTTCGCGGCGCAATAATAGGTTATCACATCCATAAGATTTACTGCTAGTAAAAAATGGCTTCCATCCCCCCCCTGGTCACGAACCTCGACTTCCCTCTTGGTCAATTCTTCATCAGCCGTCTGCGGCCGCCATTGACTGTACAAAGAATATATTTTAGCACCATCCGCGGCACTTTAAATGATAGAAAGGGTACGACTGATATTGCAAATACCTATAGCCAACGTTGTAAATAAGAAAAATGCTGAAATAGGGGCACCCTCAAAATATAGTGGACCAAATCCGTTGAGTTTTCAGATTTTGGTATAGGTAGGGGCACCACTGCAATTAATGACCCCCCCCCCCCCCTTGAAGATTTCTGGATCCACCCCTGAGGTCACCAAATGTTAGAAAGAAGTCATGCTGCATATCATTCAACGCATCTTGACGAAAATAATAAAATGGTGTCCATTCTACCTTTTTATCTTTATTCAGTCAAACGTTATTGGGGAATAACATCTTTCACAAAAGCGTTTGTTTTTACCGTCCCCGCGGCCAGTGGATGACGTCATTGGGATGGTAACTCAGTCGCCGCCGCCCACGTTCTATATAATGGACGATATACCATACAGCATGGTTAATCATCCTATATAATGGACGATTAACCATGCTGTTATGTTGAATATGATGCATAAAGATACGATGCGGTCTGGCAATGGCAAATCTAGACTGTCTGTCACTCTTACTGCACAACCTGGCCGAAATTCCTCGGGTTTGACCGAGCGTATTAACCCGCGCCGTGCCGGGGTGGGGGGGGGGGGCGTTGAGACGCCTCCCTAGGGTTTTTCAAGGATAGCGGGAAAATGGCGGCACGCAGCGCCGCCTTGTTCGGCACAGGTGTTTGGGCATCAATTACCTACATTGTGTGAAATTTTGCATCTCAGGTCGTATCAGGTCAGGTTACTAGGCCAGGTCACGTCACCCCACCTCCAAAGACGTTTGTGGTCGTACCACAGCCACAGTTTTTGGTCGATCGGTTTTAAGCTTACAGGATTTCATAAGGTCATTAGTACCTACAATTCGTTTATCTCGGATTTTTTATATCTGTATATACTATTACATCACTACTTGTTTTACTTCACCCCCAATCCATCTCGAACTCCAACCATGAACCAACCCATCTCGGACACATAGCTATAGCTATTCAACGCACTTGTAATTTAACGAATTTCTCCGGAATGGAGGTTCCCTATGCACAAAGGCACGTGCATTACACGCAGATTGTTTGTTGGCTTTTTCCCAGCTCGAAACTACAGACGCCGCTCAACTATTGCTCGGGATTTTCCTGCACGGAGGCTCGCTCCATGCTCACAAAAGCGCGTGAATTCAGCGTCGTCATGACACCGGTGCGGTATGTGCAGCTACTGATACGTACCGAGTTGCAGCGGCCCTGTACGGAGTTTCGGTGCGTTTTTGAGCGGGTTTCGAGGCCATTGTTGGGCTTACCCCCCCCCCCCCCCCCCCCCTCCTCTTCCTCTCCCATCACCCTCCCCCGGCATGACCCCCTTGACCCTTCCACTGGCGGCCCCAGACGACCAATAAGGGGGGGGGGGGGGGAACGGCGGTCCGGCGTCATGGGATAGCCAACGAAGTCAATTTGGAGACATTGATTTACATCATTTCTAAGATCCGTTTCCCAAAGTGCAGTGTGTCTTATTTTTTTCTTCATACAACTGTGAGTCATTTTCGCCCTTAGGGTTATGTCAGGTTGTTCATTCGTTCGCTGCATATTATTTATTCTGAGAATTGATGCAAGGAAATTGTAACTTTGCGAGCTGAAAGACCCATCATCCCATTTTGCGAAATGGTTTAAAACTTCTGCTAAATTATTGGGTATTCCCAAATTCCCAAATTATATGTAACTAAATTTAACAACAACAAAAATAAGAACACTCAGCGCTATGATATTGCACCTTAAAGCAGGACTGGGAAAAGTTACCATTCTGCCATTCTCACCGGTGACAAATCCATAGCCATCGGTGACAAATCTTAGTCGGAAGATAAGCAGGTACCACAACTTTGCAAATGCTCACCTCTGTCAACATACTGGAACTGCACCTGCATGCTCAAATTCGAAAACCTATGAGCATCACTAATATTCTGGCTGATCGATACTCGCACCTCGATATCATTAATCCTACAGCTCTAAAATATCAACGGGTCAACGGGATATCGGGTCAGGCTATCTCTCGAGAATAAAACAATCAATGGTTTATCGGGTTAACGGGTGAACGGCCAACGGGTCAACCATCCTCTAGTATGTGACTAAGGATAAAACGCTAAAAGTGCAACTGACAAATTAGACGATCGATTTTACTGGTTACAAGCAATCGAAATACGCTAGTAATTTTAAGAAATAAACACCCTGACCTTACAACAACAACAAAAACATACAAGCATGAAACCAACCATTTCTATTTCGCCGCAGGCGTCCACAGGAGTATATTTATATAATCTGAGCACACCACTCGTTTGGGCTTCTCACACAAACATACACAGTACACAGTACACACGCGCACGCCTCCCCGTTCTGCGTCAAAGGGGGATAGGCGGAGGCGGCCCGCCTACCGTCAGCCAGTCATCGCCACCTCCGCGAGGCTGCCCTGAGTAGGGCGGCCTCGCCATCACACAGGGGAGGCCCCAAGGCGCATATGCATCGCGTCTTCCGTCCGCCGGGACCAACCACCAGCGCACGGCGAGCTCGCAGTTCAGGGCTGCGATGGTCATTGCCGGGCACATAGGCGTAGGAGACGGGAGGGGGCAGGGGGCAGCCGCCCCCCCCCCCCCCCCCAACATTTTTGATTTTAACATTACGCCTATGGGCGTTGCATGGAAAGAATCGACTTCAGAATGCCTCCTGCCCCCCCAACTTGAACATAGTTCCTACGCCCCTGGCCGGGCATCAGATCGGTTTGGTCATATGACCGATTGACCACACACAATATGCACACACACACACACACACATACACGCACGAAGATCACAGCTCCGCACATAGCACATCTACAGGCGAAGCTGGAAGTCTAGCCGGCGCACTCCTGCAGCTGCAAAGCGATCAATCACTTCGGCAGTGCTGGGGAGTTGGTCTCGGTGCGCCTGAATGAGCACTAGCGACTCAAGTCGGTCCTCGGTCATGGTTGCCCTCAGCGCAGTCATTGTGCGCGTCACCTTCGAGAACATGCGTTCAGCTTCCGCCGTGGACACAGGGAGCACGGCCAGCACTCGCATCAGCATGTGCATGCTGGGGAAGATGCCAGCTGTTTTTCCAATGTGCCCTCAGGTTGCAAATTTCAATTTTTAGTAAAATTACAATTTAAAATATGTTTTCTAGGAGTTATCAGGGAAAGCGGCCAAATGTTAACTAACAACTTATCTACCTTACTTTAACTGTTCACCCTCATTTGGGTTACTCTCAATTAGCTTTACCAACTTGAATAATATAATATTGGTGTATAATGCTAACCTACTCTTTATAAGCATTCCTAGAACTTTATCAATTTCAACAAGAAAATTAATCATGCTTACAATCATAACAAAACAATGAAATAGGGTTTAAGTCCAATCTTTGGACACAACCTAACCTCAGACTTTTCATATCAGAATGCAGACATGCTATCAGAATGCAGACGATACTGGCATGCAGTGCATTGTGTACATTCTGATTTCTGATAGCATGAAAAGTCCAAGGTTAGGATGTGTCCGTTAGGTACTTTAGGACAAGATAATACTGACAAGGGCATCTCAATTCCCAGACAGGAAAACACCAGGTACAGCAGCTCATCGCAAAACTGCAATTGCAGTTTGAAAAAAGAAGAAATAGAAATGATGGATCCTTCCCTTAAAGGGAAATAATGACCTTTTTCCACTAAAATGGAGTTAGCACTTGAAATCGCCAGACGAGATCAAAATATATTGTAAATTCATCACATTTTGCATGAAAACTTTCCTACCGAAAGATATTTCAAGTTAAAGTTGATAAGCGTTCCACACTTTTAACGACCGGTACTTGCACTATTTCTGACCTTTTGTCAAGTACTTTTGGTCCTCATCAAACTGCGGGCTTTTCCCGTATTATTTTTTTACGCAATGGAGTGGAAAATATATTGTGCGTTCTGCTTGTTGTGATTATATGCCCGGCGATCTTCTAAAACTAACAGCGATTGGAAAAAGTGGCAATAAAATCGGAAGCTCATCGATGCACATCAACGCGGCATAGTTAGTGGTTGCGACCCTCAATTTTTGCAATTCGATTCATTTGTTTTCAACATTAGGAGTTGTGTATAGTTTGTCTGTGGCTGTATATAACACTATGCTTTATTTTATCATGAAAAATAATAATTTTTCCCAAAAAAACTAACGAACAATAACACAAAACTGGCAATTAAATCAGAAGCTCATCGATGCACAACGACGGCGACCTATTTAGCGTCGGCGATTTGTTTACAAAGTCATTGTCATGCTTCTCGGCGCACTTAACCATCTCGGCGCACTTGGCGAGTTGTTCCTGATTAGTATACCCAAGTCCCGTAGCAGACTTTGTTAATGACGTCATTGGTGCCATTCTTGTGTAGCATTGCAAAATATATCTGATTTCGAGTTGAAAGCTAATTAAAAACTTATTCAAATGATTGTTTTTAAGTTTGAATTTTCTTGTTAATCATTATTAAAGGTATTTTATCACTGTATTTCATAGTAGTTGACACTTCAGAAACTTGTGACGTAATAATATTGTATCCAATATGCATTTCCCTCACCTTTTGCCATTGTGGCGCAGTGCAGAGTGCTTTGCGAATACTAGCTTGCCTGGGGTTCAATTCATTCCGCTCTTATTTTATTCGAGTTGGTATAGTTTGCATGTTGTTGTTATTCATGACTTATACTGATAGTCAGTCATGCATCACGGATGCTTCACGGATTGCTTCACGGATCAGAGCGCTGCTCGAACGCACGCTAGTAGCGCTTTCGTTCTCCATGGCAACCAGGCGTGAGCCAATGAAAAGCCAGAACGTATTCCCTTTCTGGCTTTTGATTGGCTGACGCCTGGTTGCCATGGAGAACGAAAGCGCTACTAGCGGGTGTCCGAGCAGCGCTCAGTTTGATCGGAAATGTCACAGAGGCTCCACAAATGCCGCACTCGATGTTAACAATGGTAGGGAAGGACGAATTTGTCAATGACCTTTATGATGTACACAAGGTACTTGTTTTGTATTTCTTCCAAACTTACAACTTTGAATTTGGGAATCATTTTATTTAATTCTTAAATTTAAATAAAATAATTTAAAAAATATAACGGGAGCCTAAGAAGTTGTTGCTAACAAAATCAAAAGGTCATTATTTCCCTTTAAAACTGTTTTTCAAGCTTTGATTCTACGTACCGTTTAGCCTGAAAGAAAGATTGAATCGTTTGCTGTTGTTCTTTTACTCTTTTCATGATGCCAGCACCAGCTTGCTAAATCAAAATGACGTCAACTTAATATCTACCGTGCTCAAACCGATGAACACAAGCACATATGCACATCGACATAGAAACTGATGCACTAGCTCATGATCGCCTTACAAATTGAAACTTGCGCACCACTTTGGCAAAAAACGCGGAATCGAAATATGGCTGCACAAAAAATGGCTGCACTGTCAAACACAAAAAATAAATCAGGAAAACTTCACAAGTAAATGAATGCAGTGTTGTTTTCACTTTGAACTTTTGACGAAATGCCCATTACCCATTCTATTGTAATTGCTGCTTCATGACATTTTCAGGGACTGGAGAGGGACAAAATCGTCAACTGCCAAAATGCTAAAATAGGCCCTGGTTGGTACTGGCAAAAGGGGGGGGGGCCAAAAGGCAATATGGCCCCACCTTTGGGAGCCAAAGGGGGGGCCATGGCCCCCGTGCCCCCCCCCCCCCCCCCCCTCCCTGCGGCCGCCAGTGGACCCTTCCACCAACACCCCTCCGGCCTCCCTGCCCCTGTTGTACCACACGGCCGGCCGGGACGCAAATTCCCGAAGTCTAATAACCATTTGCACTCAGAATTGGAGATGACTTCATAGCTGCTGGGCGAGTCCATTATACCACCGGGGAGGTTTGCACCTCACTGAATGGGATGCTGGGCCGCGACAATCAAGGCCCTATAAGCGACAATAATCGAAGCGATCGCTGTGTGTGATGCGCTTAGCCTCGGTGCGCAACATATGAAACATATAGTTTATTCTCGTTACGGCGCGGTCATCAGGCAGAAGTGAATTTGATCTCCGTTCACATGTCAGATCGGTAGGCAACAGTACCTATATTCGGAGTCTGTATTATATTGATATTGCTTTGTTTATACTTGAAAACAGGCGGTCGACCAAAATAGCAGTGTTAGACAATTATTCCCTGAATATTTCGATAATATGTATTTATTTTGATCGCATACGTAATATTAGAAGGTAAGGCGTTGAATTTTAAATGCGTACTTTTCCACCCAGAGATTCCATTAAACGAGCTCGGAGCAAGTCAGTTCAGTTGACACGTGCGACAACTGTGTTTAGAAAGCGGAAAACGCGTGTATATTTCAACCTCGGTTTTCTATTACCTGTGGAGGCGCTCCAATAGAAGTTAATAGTAATTTTGAAAGACGTGTATTTTTCGCCATCGCGACAGGAAACAGCTGGCGACGCCGCAGTATCACGTCCAGATAAACCACGAAACAATTTTCATCACCATCAATTTGCAATTATTGTAATTACGAATCGTCGCAAACAACTCAAGTGCCGTATCCAATTCAAAACAACTCAAACCGTTGGCAGTACTCCATAGCAAACAACAACGCGCAGCAACCAAAACGCTGGCGCTCAACGTCTCCAGAACTCAAACGGAAACGACGATCCAACGTAAATCACAAACTCTCGTAACCTGCTCGGAGTGGTAAAATCGCCTAATGACTCTACCTTCTATATACGGCCTTTCTCACAGGATCCAACACAAAAATAGCTTCCAGATCCTCCAGATTAACCAATGAGCATGCGCAATAGGTAGGGAGACTGTGACGTCACAGTGACGTCACATCCATGTGAATTCGACCAATCAAATGAATTGGTGCGAATGGTTATTAGACTTCGGGAATTTGCGGCCGGGACCTCGGCTCGGATTAAATTCTCGGCAATCTCCTGGACGATAGACCCCACCTCACTAACGCACGTGCTTAACCCGCATTCCATTCGCGGACAGGGTGGTTTTCGTTGCTGTGTTTTGAGTGCAAAACTGACACTACTCAAATAGATATATAGGAGGGATAGGAGATAGCGCCTTGTGCTCGCTCCGCGTCGCATTACCATAGATTCGCAATCCCGATAGATGGATGGAGATTTGTATAAAGGACTGTTTTGACTTGTCGGACTTGCTGGACTTGCTGGGCTTGCTGGACTTGCTGGGCTTGCGGGACTTGTTGGGCTTGCGGGGCTTGCGGGGCTTACGGGGCTTGCGGGGCTTGCCGGGCTCGCCGGGCTCGGACATGTTGGACTTTTTAGTTATTCAACGTCTCACGCCTTCGGCTTTCGCTAATCCATTTAGCACGTGCGTCATCTCGCGTCGCTCCTTCTGCGCTCGCTTCGCTGTCAAATCACAAAAATCCATCTTTAACCCATCTCCAACTCCAACCAACCCATCTCCGACACATAGCTGCAGCAATTTAACGCACTTGTAATTTAACGAATTTCTCCGGAATGGAGGCACTCTATGCATAAGGCACGTGAATTACACAGATTGTTGTCTGCGTTTATCCAGCGTGGGAATACAGACGCCGCCAATATCAATATTTTTCCGGGATCTGCGGGACGGGCGCTTCATGCTTACAAAGGCACGTGATTCACTTTGGAACCTTTTGGAACACTTTGGAACACTTTGGAACAACCGCGAACAAACACGTCGCTCAAATATTCATATTTTCCCGGGATATCCGGTACGGAGGCTACCTGGCCATCAAGTGACTTCATGACGCCGGTGCGGTATGTGCAGCTACTGATACATGCCGAGTTGCAGCGATCCTGGACGGAGTTTCGGTGCCTTTTTGAGCGGTTTTGGAGGCCATTTTGGTTCGCACCCCCCCCCCCCCCCCCCCCCCCCCTCCTCCTTTTCCTCCTCTCATATCACCCCCGGCATGGCCCCTTCCACCAACACCCCTCCTTACCCCTGTACCGCACGGCCGGCCGGGACAACGGCTCGGATTTCACGCCGCTGAAATATTAAATTTCTCCGAGATCTCCTGGACGGAGGTTCCATGCTCACAAAGGCACGTGAATTCAACCGCGGACAAACACGAATACCTTGCTGTGTTTCGAGTGCAAAACGGACACTACTCAAATAGAAACGGACACTACTCACCGTAGGATCACGGGTAAGTCGGCGAAGACAGGTTCATCAGAACAGTATGTCACCGAGGCAGACTACGTTGGACGTGGCGGACATTAGTTTTGAGTTGAATGATATATAACATCGTGAACCCGTGTGATGGAGCTATATTGTATTTGTATTGCAGCTGAAGCATATTCTCATGTGAAAACATATGTTTGCTTTAAAAAAAAACTCAAATAGATATATAGGAGAGGACATTACTCAAATAGATATATAGGAGACTAGCGCCTTGTGCTCGCTCCGCGTCGCAATCCAATAGGTTCGCAATCCCGATAGATGGATGGAGATTTGTATTTGTTTACTTGGCGGGCTTGTGGGGCTTGGGGGACTTGCGGGACTTACTTTGCGGGGCTAGCTAGACTTTTTGACTTTTTTACTTTTTTGACTTTTGACTGAAGTTTTTTTACTTCACCCCCCATCCATCTCGAACTCCAACCAACCCATCTCACTCAACCTCACTTCTCAGCCAACTTAAAGGGACACTCCCCCCTTAACATTAGTTTTGAGTTGAGATAGCCATGTTGTTGGATTTGCATTGAAATTAAGTAGGGTAGCAGTTAACACAACCACATAGGTCTAAGCAAAAAGAATTTCGAGCTTGTTCTTGACAATTGTAACGAATAAACCCCACGTGTATTTGAATAGGGGTCTAAAGCCGATGGTGTCATCTCTCTTTACCAAATGGTGATGATAATCGACTTGTTTTAATTAGACTTGGAGATATGTGCGTGTTTCAAATGGTTTGGTAATTGGTTTGTTTTGTATTCAAAGCGCCAGAATAGTCTCGAAATAATTGTGCCATACTTTGGTAGCGTAAAGGATTTCTGTATAGCTCTCTAGAGCTAAATATGACGTCATCAACCCAAATATTAAAACTTAGCTTTTTATGAAATTGAGCACTGTTTTCGAGAAACAAATGTCATAATCGTGTTCGGCAGCACTTATTTCATATTTTGCACCACAAGCAGCGTACATTTGACAACTTTTGGGAAGGTGAGAATGTCCCTTTAACCAACCCATCTATAGCTATTTAACGCACTTGGACTTGTAATTTAACGATTTTGTTTCCGGAATGGAGGTTCCCTATGCACAAAGGCACGTGAATTACACACAGGATTGTTGGCTGTGTTTTCCCAGCTAGGAACTACAGACGCCGCTCAACTAGTAATATTTCTCCGAATTCTCCCGGACGGAGGCTCCATGCTCACAAAGGCACGTGAATTCAGTGACGTCATGACGCCGGTGCGGCATGTGCACTGTGCAGCTACTGATACGTGCCGAGTTGCAGCAGCCCTGGACGGAGTTTCGGTGCCTTTTTGAGCGGGTTTCGAGGCCATTATTGTTGGTTCGTACCCCCCTCCCCCGCATGTCCCCTTCCACCAGACTTGTCAATGATTCATATTTGTCATGAGTCGATTCACAGTGATTCACGGACCATAATGAATGATTCAATCATGATTCAATCACTCAACATTACCGTAATGAATGATTCAATCATGATTCAATCACTCAACATTACCATAATGAATGATTCAATCATGATTCAATCACTCAACATTACCATAATGAATGATTCAATCTTGATTCAATCACTCAACATTAAAGGGAAGTGTCGACTCCTTTGGCTAACTCCTTTGATTTTGAATGTGCGACTCTAAGATTTGATGAGCGTGATAGGGAGGTCATGCTCTACATGTGTGCCAATTTTCATGCACATCAGAATAGTATGCTGTTTGACCTTAAACATATGACCTGCTCTAAATCTTTTGATTTTGAATGTGCGACTCTAGGATTTCATAAGCGTAATAAGGAGATTAGGTTCTACCAGTGTGCTAATTTCCATGCAAATCGGAATAGTCCGCTGTTTGACCTTAAACCTATCTGACCTGCTCTAGCTCCTTTGATTTTAAATGTGCGACTCTAAGATTTTACCAGAATGATCACTAGGTCGTGATCTATCTGTGTACCAATTTTGAAGCCAATCCAAATAGTCCGCGAATGTATTTCCGAATGTGAATGTGAAATGTGAGCCAATTGGACACGCGTGATGTTTATTTTGATTATAAAATGATATTTACAATATTTATTAGAATCGCAAATTCCAAGTTCCAAAAGCATTAATGACTTTACGTTTCACTTTTTTAAGCGAATAGAACATTTATTTTGATTTTGCATTAGGTATTATTTTTTTATAAAGCATGATGTGGAATAAAGCGGCGCCGATGCGACAGTGATATTTGGGACATGCGGAGGTCATGCAAATGTTTGTTTATGATCTAGTTTTTGATATGGTATAGCCTAGAAATTAGGAAAAGGTGGGTACCGTTTGATAATTTTTCGTGTGAAAAAGGTGTGCGTGTACTGTGTGGTTTATGAACCAAAGTATGAGTTAGTTACCTTTTCTCAATATTTAGGTACCTACCCCTAACCCTACCAGTTCCAAGGTATTCACCTAGTTAGGGCTGATTGAACAGTGGCTTTGTGCCCACTGGAGTTGGACACAAAGCCTCGCTTTCTTTACGCATAGATGAATTACAGGCTACAGCTCAGGACACAGAGCTCATATAATTGGCCATTAAGTGCCTGGTTTGTCCACAGGGCACAGATGAATGCTGGGCCGCTGGCATATTTTGTGGACAGTTTATGCTGTTCGACTAAAAAAGAATGATTATGTGAGCAATGAATGATTCAATCAGCCTATGTTCTCTGTATTAATGATTCAATCAGTGACTCACAACAGGTTTGCGCATGAGGTGAATCGATTCATGAGTCATTCATTTGAAATAAGAATGATTCAATCAAAAGTAGTCGATTCACATTGAATCATTGACAAGTCTGCCTTCCACCAACACCCCCTCCCTGCCCCTGTACCACACGGCCGGCCGGGGCCTCGGCTCGGATTAAATTATCGGCAATCTCCTGGACGAAAGACTCCACCTCACTAACGCATGTGCTTAAACCGCATTCCATTCGCGGACAGACACGAAAACCTTGCTGTGTTTCGAGTACAAAACGGACACTACTCAAATAGATATATAGGAGATAGGTGGGATAGGAAGGATAGGAGAGATAGGAGGGATGCTGCCAGTAGTGTTGTCACTTGTCGATGAGGAGCAACAGTCTGATGGATAAATGTGCGTCACTTTCCTGATATCGCTTTTGTGGGTATGCGAGTCAACTGGCTTTTAAAGTCCAGCTGCTTAACTTCCCTTTTCGATGTTGATGGTCCCTGAAAGGGATAGGCTTCCAAACTCAATCGAAGTTTTTTGCACTTTGATCACAATGTAGTGGTTTAAGGCGATTAACTCGTTACTTTATAACAGAAAATACTTAACTGAAGACTTCGTTTCAGACAGACAGACAGTATCATCGGACAGACAGATAAATGAGTGAGATGAGAGAGACTATAGATCTATACTTTCGCATTGCACAGCCATAATCCCGATATGGCCGCCGTACATCGGACCAGGTGGATGTCGCGGCGCTCACCACATACCGATATCCGTGAGTAGGAGGGGATCCACTTCAAGGGGATGTCCAGGTCCAGGTCCTCGGCGCCGCCGCTGCCGCTGCTCTCTCCCATGACCTCGCGCCGCCTCGTCTTGGTGTGGGGCATAGCCTCCGCATTGCCACCACTGTACCTGTGGCCGGGATGCGGGAACGCCGGCGCCGCCTGCTCAGCCTCAGCCGCCTGCCGTCGGGAGCGGCGGCCCAGTGCGGCCGGCGACTCGGCCGCCGCAGGGGACGACACCGGTGGCGGGGTGAGCACCTCGCCCCCGCGGAACTCCCCGTGCGGCCCGCGCGTGGCCTTCACCAGAAAGTCGGTCACATGGATGACGGCCTGGCGCTCGGCGCGGCGCGCGCGCTCGGCACAGACGTGGTCGGCGTCGGCCAGGCCGTGGCGCAGCAGCAGGAAGCCGGCCAGCTGGGCAGCCGTCAGCACAGCCACCAGCACGTACAGCAGCGCCACGTGCGGGAACCGCGAGCCGCCCTTCGCCGCCGCCGGCTCCATGGCGGCCACTGGCGCACCTCAGCCGCCGCCGCCGCCGCCGCCGCCGACGGAGGCCGGCGCGTCGGGGCCGACGGACGGACGGGCGGCGGCGGCGGCGGCGGCGGCGGCGCGCGGCGCGCTGTGAGGTGCTGTGAGGTGCCGGCAGCGCGCCAACGCAGGAAATAGCCGGCCGATCGCAGAGCGTGTGCGACAGACGGAGCCACCGGATGGGCCCGGCGTAGAGGCTCACACCAGAAAATTGGGCAATGCAGCAATCTGGAGCAGAACAGGGTGATCAGGGAGAGGTACCGATACGGCAGAGTCCTGGCGTATGATTGTATCTGTCACTTAACCAGCCCGCGGACGGAGCCAGAGATCCCGGGAAATACATATCCATTAACCTGTCTAAATGGATCTCAGTGATCCCGCCTCTAACGGGAGCTCAGTGATACTGCCTGTAACGGAAACACATCACGGGATTCTGGAGGCAAAGCAGAGCGAATGTCTATTTAAAGGAAACCAGTCACTTTGCCAAATTGCTCCGAATGTGCTAATAAAAAGTATTCGTGCCTGGAAATGTTGAATATCACATCGCCTTGACTAAATTGACATAGCTAACTCAAATAAAATGGGGAAAATAATAAAATAGTAAAATAATAAAACAATAGGGCCTGTTCCACTGGCTTCTCTAACCTCCTCTAACCTCCTCAAAGCTCCTCCAAATTAAAATTATCGCTCCCGTGGCTCATCCAAACTCCTCTAAGCTCCTCCAAGCTCGCCTCAAAGCTCCTCCGAACTCCTCCGAAATGAAAGGTGTTTTTTTCGGAAGAGGCTGGAGGAGGATATGGTAGACATTAGTGGCGCGGTTCATTCATTTGTAATTCCGACGCCAGATGTGTTGTTGCACATACGAGAAAGAGAGTGCGGATTGAATGTGAAGTTGAAGTGGTGCGAATAGTATTTGTTCTTCTCATTTTCCCCATGGGTACTTACAAATTGGGTATTAAAATTCAAAATTGGGTATTTCATATTTGTTGTGGATCTGGGCATCAGCACTGTCTACTTGACATGCTCACAAACAGCTGATACCTCATCCGAAATCCTTCCCGTGGAGACGCAAATCAGTGCTCCTCCAACCTCCTCTAAACTAACCTCATCTTTTTTTGGAAGAGCCACTGGAACAGACCCATAATAAGATGCATAATACAAAATGGCATACTTCAACAAAAGTCGAAAGCAAAAACTTCGAGAGCATAGATCGCATTTTCAATAAAATTGCTAGAGTGGCACACATTTCGCAAGTGGCGCATGTTATTATGACATTTGCTGTGCTTCAAAAGAAGAGAAAGTGTAACTGTAAAAGCTAGAAATATATGTTAGCAGGGCTGCGGACAGGAGCGCGGACGAAATGTGTGCCACTCTAGCAATTTTATTGAAAATGCGATCTATGCTCTCGAAATTTTTGCTTTCGATTTTTGTTGAAGTATGTCATTTTGTATTATTTATCTTATGAGTCTGTTCCAGTGGCTCCTCCAAAAAAGATGAGATTAGTTTAGAGGCTAGCGCTCCCCCTGGATCTGCGCCTGCAGACGCGTCCGACATTGCGCAGCACGACATACCTGGTTCACCACATGACCTTAAATTGCCTTGACCTGAGGTCAAATTTGGAATTATTTAACTTAGGTAACCTGTTCACCATGGTATGATTCGAATCTCCTTGACGAAACGAGCACGATGACGTTAAAATGGGCGCCATGTGACCATAAGAGTCGGTGAGTCCAAAACCCCAATCATCATCAGATGACGTTAAAATTATTGCCCAATCTTCATCAGGCGGAAATCTACCGCTAGATGAGTAAACTATATGTTTCATTTCCCCTCATTTTCTTTCGAAAGGGGTGTAAAGTTAATGTCCCTAGGCCGACCAATATTCTACCGACCAAAGTAATCGCCAATTGCCATAAAGTCGACTCCGACTCCGGGGCGGAGTCGGAGTCGGTACGATTTTAGCGACTCTGACTCCGACTCCGGTCAAAACTGCGGAATCCGACCGACCCCGACTCTGACTTCGACCCCGACTCCGCGGCCCTGTATGTTAGAATTGTTATTTATCAAATTTAGCAAGAACAATCATCATTGCTTACACAGCGAGTATAATATTGTCAGTGGCGAAGGCTTCGCTCGCTGGCCAAATAACGTTGCTTCTACAATATGCTTCCATACCTATGCAGTTTGTCTACTTCGAAGCTTTTTGACATAGCGCTGCAATTGAATGGCAGGACAAAACATTTAATATATTCGACAGGAGAGTCCTTACATCCAAACTGAGTCTGCCGTAAGTGATTTCTCGGCGTGGCCTTCACAACTGCTATCTCAGTTAAAATCCCATTATGAAAGTGACTGGTTTCCTTTGAAGAGAAATAATGTCCTTTTGATTTCGTTAGCAACAATTGCTATGGCTACCGTTATGGTATTAAAATGATGTGATCTAAATTTAAGAATAATATAAAATAATTCCCTAATTCAAAGTTGGCAGTTTGGTAAAATTAATTATCTGTATTTTCCCTCCACTGTTGGACAACGACACCCCCCCCCCCCCCCTAGTAAAACCCTTCTACCACCCAAGATACCTTTTGTATCAATCTGTTTAACGTTGTTGAATGGGCACTTCGAAGTAAATCGCCGAAATAGGTCGCCGTCGACGTGCATCGATGAGCTTCCGATTGAATTGCCATTGTTTTGCAATGGTTGTTAATTGTAAAGGATGGGCGGGTATATAATCACAACAAGCAGAACGCAAAATATATTTTCCACACCATTGCGTAAAAAAGCAATACGGGAAAAGCCCGGAGTTTGATGGAAACCGAGAAGTACTTGGCAAGAACCGGTCGTTTAAAGTGTGGAAAGCTTATCAAGATTAAAGGGAATAGGTCACCTTGGCAAGTCGTCTTGAAATTTGGCTATACTACTAAGAGAAAAAGTTACCAGGGGTTTACCAGCCCCCCCCCCCTAGTAAAACCCTTCTACCACCCAAGATACCACCATTCGAGGCCTGGTACCAATGGTAGTATTCAGTACCAGGGTCTCGCATATGGGTATTTAGAGCTGAAAAACGACTATGGCATTTGTTTGGACGATAGATGGATATCCGTCGAAAAATGGGCATATTTCTCTTTCTCCTTCATTGCCATACAAAACTTCATGACAATTATGACGGCATGCATATGGTAGCTTGGATATGGAAACTATTACACACAAAAACGACGAACTTTAGGCATATATACGCAGGCTGCGTGTAACATAAACAACCGTTGTGAGGACCCGAAACAAGTTTTGGGGAAATTAAACTTCTTTTTCTAAAGGGGCCTGTGTCGAAATTGCTTAGCGTAGCGAGGTAATTCTTTCGCCACAACCGTTTTTCGATCTGCTCTACAAATCAGCTATCTCAGTTCAAACTCCCATGTTAAAAGTGAACTAATCCCTTAAACTCGAAATATCTCTCGGAAGGAATCTTTATGTGCAAAATGCGATGAATTTACATCATGTTTTGGCCTCGTCTGTCGATTTCAAGTGCTAACCCCATTTTTGTGGGAAAATGTAATTATTTCCCTCCGGATATTCCCTCCGGGATATTGCCACCTCCGGAGGATTTCTAAAAAGCAACTTAAATGAATGGTGGGAATCAATAATCGCGTATGCTCAAGCTCAAACTTGCTCCTGCAGCACCTAAAGCAGGGTATCAGCAATTGTTTTTCTGACTCCAAAACGTTGATCCCAGCTGTGTTCAGTACTAGATTCATGATGGCCGCTCTCATCCAGTTTGGCTGTGAAATTGGCGCCCGCCCAAAGCCGGAGCATCCGAATTTACCGAGACTTGACCTTGAAAAGTCTATCTGTGTTATAAGATATTGATCACAAATCCCCTACGGCCCCAAAGTTGAGCCATAGCCATTATTGCTGTTTTATTCATGTTTTATTATGAAAGAGGCTATGGTTGTTGAAAATATAATTAACTATATACGAATTTTAATTATAAAGTGCCCTGACGGAATCGTGATGTTGAGTTTGCAATATTCAAAAGCAAATCATAGTCCGCAAAGAAGTGATTCTAAATAGTGATGAGGCGACTCCAATTTACGAATGTGTGCCAATCATGAGTAGTGCAAATGTATTTTTTGAACTAATGGGGGAGTTTCGGGAACCAAATTTTGCGGTGAAATTGGACACGCTTAATCTACCGATACACACCAAAAACTCCATATTGGCCTGCGAGGTGGCATCCCTTTCCCTTTCAAGGAAATAGTTCACCTTGGGAATTTTTACCCAACACGATTTTATTATATTTTTTAATACAATTTCTTTTTGTATTGTCAAAAATGGCCTTATATCGCGCCGATTCAGGACAGAAGGCCGTATTTTTGTATTGTTTATCAAAACTATATGCATACTCTCTAAGTCAGAGTCCTGACGTCACGCGAATGTAAAAAAAAATGGTTCAGCCAATCAGATTCGAAAGTAGTCGCGTAAAGATAGACTCACATTGGAGATGTGCCAACCGGCGGCCGGCGATTCGCTTGCTAGCACCAGCTGCAAGCTGATTGGCTGATGGTATAGCCTCTGCCCGGGCTAGAACCAGTACAACATTCTTTCGCCAGCACCGCATTCCTTCGCCAAAAACTCAAATATATTCGGCTGGAGAGTCTTTTCAGTCAATAAAACTTGCAGATAGGGGTTTCCCAACACGGGCTACAAAACTGCTATCTCAGTTTAAAACTAATGTTGAAGGTGAACTATTTCCTTTAAGCATCAAATGCAGCGGAGCCTCGAGCTTTATAGAGTATGTATTAAAGGGAAATGTTCACCTTTTGATCTACTTTTCTGCATTAGGTTATGCATCGTGTATGGTATCAAATTGATCGAGTCTCAATTTAAAAATGAAATCACAACTTTTTATATTGCGAAAATTATTTTTTGGGAAATTTAACAAACAAGTACATATACTTCTTTCCGAGATCATGATCGGTGTTTCCCTTCACTATTTGGAAGCACGACATATCTGGCGCTTTTCTTTCTTTTGGTAATGTTTCTGATTGGTCTCTGAAACAAATCACCGACACTAAATAGGTCGCCGTTGCGTGCCCAAGTGAGCTTCCGATTTCACTGCCAGTTTTTTTGTAATTGTTTGCTGATTTTTGTTCTTCTTGAAATTATTATTTTTCATGATAACCTAAAGCATAGTGTTGTATACAGCCAGAGACGAAACTATACAAACCGCCTAATGTTAAAACAAATGAACCAATTTTCACAAATTGAGGAAAAATTGAGATTGAGGACCACTAACTAGGCCGTCGTAGCGTGCCCAAGTTAACTGCTAATTTGGTTACCGTATTATTCAATGTTCGTTGATTGTTAAGGATTTAGGGCACATAATCACAATAGACAGAGTGTAAGACATATTTTCCATCCAATTTTGTAGTAAAAAAAACAATACAAGACAAGCCCGGAATTCGAAATTCGTTACTTGCAAGTACTGGTTGTTATAAGCGTGGATCGCTTATCAAGTTTGACTTAAAATATCTCTCGGTATGAATTGCTATAAGCAAAAGGTGATAAATTTACAATATATTTTGGTCTCGTCTATCGATTTCAAGTAATAACTCCATTTTTGTGGACAAGGGTGAATATTTCCCTTTAAAGGGAAATATTCACCTTTTGATTTATTTATCGGCATTGTATGTGACACATGTAGGTATGGTATGAAATTGATCGTGTATCAATTTAAAAATGAAATAACAACTTTTTCTATTTCAAAAAATAAATTTTGGGAAATAACAAATATATACTTGTATATTGTAGCGAACAGTATGATCCATCACCATCCCTGATTTGAATGTTGATTTGTAAACAAGTCATATGGCTAGAAATGAAGTAAGTGCGCCAAGAAGCGTGATGTGTTCCTGATTGTTCAATGAAACGAATCGCCGACACTAGGGGCCTGTTCCCGTGGCGCCTCTAACCTCCTCAGAGTTGCTCCAACTTGCAACTGTCGTAGCCTATTGCACAGACAGTTGCAAGTTGGTGCAACTTGGAGGAGGTTAGAGGCGCCACGGGAACAGACCCTAAATAGGTCGCTGTTCGGGGCCAAGTTAATCCCCCGAATGCATCACGGTTTTCTAAAAACGTTTATTGATTGATTATGGGAAGACGGTTCAGATAAATGCTTCATGTGTGCCTTGCAATGTATCAAATATCTGTTTGTTGAAAATTAATGCGAAAAACGTCCTATTTATTTTTGTTTTAAATATGTCGAGAGTACATAAGTAGGTCGCCGTCCGGGGCCAAGCTAAACTACCGATTTCAATGCACTTTTTAAAATGCTTGTTCATTGTTCATATAAGTTTGGTACATATTCGCAAAGATAGAGTGCATGAAACATAGTATATGCCTTCATGATAAATAACAATGCGTAGGCAGACTAATTTTAGCTCGGACAGTGAATTCGTTACCAAGTACTTGGTGAGTACCGACCGTTATAAGCGTGGAAGGCTTATCAACTTTAACTTGAAATATCTTTCGGTAGGAATGTTTATATGCAAAATGTGATAAATTTACAATATTGGTTGGTCTCGTCTGTCGATTTCAAGTAATAACTCCATTTTTGTGGAAAAGGTAAATATTTCCCTTTAAATTAATTAGCTAAATGCACGGCGCAATCTTGTAACTCAAGCGATAACTTTCGCTGCACGTTTAACGTCTTTACTAGAGTAAATTTTGACTTCGTTGCTTTGTTACAGAATAACACAGGCTGTATTTTTTTTATAAATCTTACAAATGCCGTTTTTCAAGATCAATCAAGTGAAAGGGAATAGTGCACCTTTAACATTAGCTTTTAACTGAGATAGCCAGATTGTCGGGAGTACTGAGAAATCTCCAGATCTAAATTGTTTCCTTCCAAAACGACCTAATTGCTGAGTTTCAACGCAAAAACCATTGGGTTTATTTGGTTTCATTTTAAATGTACAAATCTCGTGACGTTTCGCATACGTAATTAATGTGATTTCTACCGTACTTCGTTTTCGCTATTTGAACCGACCGCCACCGAAACGTATCATGTGTTTGGCAACAGAAATGCAAGGGAGGCTCGTTCCTCGTCTGGCGTAGCCATTGGTTCAAAATCCGTTTCACGAAGCTGATTCGTATAGATTGCGCTGTCGCCGCTGTTGTGGTCCAATGCAAACACGGCGAATCTGAAACATCATGTGACTAGGTTTTAAGTAAATAATTTGGACAATTTTGAAACGATTTCCAATTAAGGATTAAAAAAGCATGCTTCGTGAAAAGACGCATTTTTGACGGGTGGCTGGTCGCGGTACCTGCAATATATCGATTGATTTTTGACAATGTTTGTTTTCGGTTGACGTTGCCTTCTCGCTTTGTTAGAAATATTATTGCCCAGAACTTTGTCAGTTTTCATTGGATTTTCAATTGAAAATTACACTGTAAACTCATTTCAACAAGCGCTTGCCACTTTTACAAGCATACAAGTTTAGCGTAAATCCGCATACCCTTTGCCTTGTTTTAAAACAACGTTTTGAGTCGTTAATATCACGAGTCGTTTGTATCTTCTTACAACCTTTTCACTCGTAGTTGGTTGAACGAACTACGAAGGACCACTTTGTCATCGTAATGTCTACGAACATCTGCCATGTTGTGATTATGCCATTACCAGATAGAACCACGTACCTGTATGTGTCTAACAAGACTGATCTTCGTCATCGTTGTGTCGAAACAAGGCAAACGTCAGTAATCAAAGCAGCGCTTATCCGGTGCAGACCTGTACTTGTATGTAGGTTACCAGGCACTGACCCGAATTATGCTACAGGAGTCTTCCTTGTAATCGTAGTTTTACGCAGGAGGTGTTCGTAGACAGTTTGCAGCTCCCAGTGCTAAAACATGGCAAAACTCTTTGAAGTATATTTGAAAACCAGCATAAGTCATAATCCTGGTGTGTAACATGCGACATGCGTACTGCGTGTCCTCCGACGCGACGCAAACGTCCTATGACGTGCGAAACAAACGTCATCTGACGTGAACACAAACGCAAAAACATGCTTCAATAATCTTCAAAACGAAACGATGACCCCAGCCTCAAATGATACAAGGCACCTTTTTAACATACCTACAACCCTGGAGCCTCGGTCCCGACTGTCGCCAAGACCATATCTATACAGGAAATATGACTCACGATTCATCAACTTTCCACATCATAATATATGCACATATTGGCATATATGAAAACACCCGATAGCATTATCAACACAAGAAGTTGAACGCTTACCATCTCCCCAGTCTGTTGAAACGCACCGGGAACTGGGCCTTAGAGGATACATACCTCAATGTTACTATACCAATGCTTCATCTTGATTTATGTTCACCTCAACTCAATCAACCAGCAAAATGCACATCTTGATGCGAGATATATATCCAAGAAGCAATTAACTTAAAACAAGGCAACACGCGCACGACTCGCCCAACGCCAGCACCATGAAGACCAACCGGCGTGCCCTAGGGAATAACATTCGCGAAGGACCCTAACCGAGATACTTTCTTGTTAACCACACAGAGAGCAAAAACAATACGCTAAAAAAAAAACAACAAGCTTACGAGATAAATCAAATAGTAATATAACAGCAACTTATCAGTGAGACCATTTGCATAATTGTGAATGACAGATAACTATACGTCTTAGAAAATCGCGTCATCCAAAATGGCGAACGAGATTATCGTATGAAGCTTAACACGGCACATGCTTGTGCTTGTTATGAACAACGTGCGACATCCACGTAATTGTGCTTCCACCACAAGTTTAAAGGAAATAGTTCACCTACAACATTCGTTTTAAACTGAGATAGCAGTTTTGAAGCCCGTGTTGAGAAACCCCTATCTGCAAGTTTCCTTGACTGAAAAGACTTGCCAGCTAATATATTTGATTTTTTGGCCAAGGAATGCGGTGCTGGCGAAATAATGTTGTAATGGTTCTAGCCCGGGCAGAGGCTATACCATCAGCCAATCAGTTTGCAGCTGGTGCTAGCAAGCGAACCGCCGGCCGCCGGTTGGCACATCTCCAATGCGAGTCTATCCTTACGCGACTACTTTCGAATCTGATTGGCTGAACCATTTTTTCTTCATTCGCGTGACGTCAGGACTCTGACTCAGAGAGTATGCATATAGTTGTGATAAACAATAATAATTTACGGCCTTCTGTCCTGAATCGGCGCGATATAAGGTCATTTTTGACAATATAAAAAGAAATTGTATTAAAAAATATAATCAAATCGTGTTTGGGAAAATTTTCCGAGGTGAACTATTTCCTTTAACCAACGTGTCGCTGACTCTGCCAACAAACGTATAGCTTACACATACACATGTTACACATGTTATACACATACGGAGCAGATCCGTGTCATTTTTACAATAGGCTCCCTATTCTTTGTCAATATTACTAATGCACAACTAGGTATTGGTATTAAAGATAGCGTTTGACTTGTTGATTCGACGAGTTGTGACGAGGAACTCGTCTTCTGACGTCCCAAATATTTGTATTTTTGACAAACGCTAGTGGTTAAAAACGAATACTTGTCGAAATGGGTTTACAGTGTACCAATAGATGAACACGTGAACAGATTAATTTGCTGACGGGTAGCTTGTCGCGGGTACCTGCAATATATTTATTAAGTTTTGACAATGTTTGTTTGTAGGTGTCGGCCCCTGTAGCTCAGTTGGGAGAGCGCTGGACTTCTGACCTCACCCGGTAGTGGCAGCCCGGGCTCGAGTCGCTTCGGCGCTCGCTATTTGCCCCTGAGTGGGATGGCCTGTGGCTGGTGACAGCGCGGCGATCGCACTCAAGGTGAAGTGACGTCAGAGGGCGGGGCGGACCGTGTCCAGGTATGTCGGGCAAGTAAAACTTTCGCTTCTAAATTCTGCCGGACGCCAGGAATTGTTTGATCGGGTGGTGGGGTCAGGGCCTGCGCAACAAGCTATGCTTAGCGCGGGGCCTGACCTCGGAAATCCATCTATTCAAAAACATTCGGACTAAATTTATAAAAAAGTGATGTTTACTTGCGTCGACACCAAGTTATACATATTATTGGACATAACTTTGTCAGCTTTATTTGGATTTTCTATTGAAAATTACCAAAAGATGCTTCGTGGAAAGACGCATCTTCGAATGGGTGACTGGTTGCGGTAGCTGCAATATGTCGATTGAGTTTTGACAATATTTGTTTTTAGTTGATGTTTACTTGCGTCGACACCAAGTTATAAATATTATTGGATTTAACTTTGTCAGTTTTTTTTTATTTCCAATTGAAAATAATGTCAACACGCGCCTTGAAAAGGCGCACCTTTTCATGTCTGTCTCGTATCGGTAGCTGCAATATTCACTGTAGTTCACTGCATTCACTGCACATCCACCACACACCGATGAACACACAAACACATTTATGGGTAGGTATATCACATTTATTTATGCACATGCACATTTATGGGTATGTGTTCACTGTTCACGCAACGCCACTCCAACTCCACTCATACAAGGCCATAGGGCAAACATTCACACATTTTCAATCGCGACCAATATTACTCGCGAGTCGCGACCCAGCGAACGTGGTTATTAGTGTTGATCATATTCTGATTCAAGGATATACTGTTGCCGGTATGACGCCACAACTCGTTTTGGTGACGCAAGATTGCTGTGACGTCACTCGTATAAATATAAATATTGTTTTTTTCCAATTATGACAAATTGGTACTTTTTCGCAAAAAGGAATGCCAGAACCGTAATCAGGTCACTCTTTTCCATCATTCCACGTACTTTTCCCAAGGTGCACTATTCCCTTTAAAGGGAGATAATCACCTTTTGATTTTGTTAGCAACAATTTCTTTGGCTACCGTTATGGTGTTAAAATGTTGTTATCTAAATTTAAGAATTAAATAAAATTATTCCCTAATTCAAAGTTGGAAGTTTGGGAAAATTAATGATCGGTATTTTCTCTCCACTATTGGGAAGCGCAACATCTGGCGTTTTTGCATCAATCTTTTCAACGAATTGTTGAATGGGCACTTGTAAACAAATCGCCGACACTAAATAGGTCGCCGTAGTTTAGCTTGGCACCGGCCGGCCGGTGCCAAGCCAAACTGCCGAGATCAATGCACTTTTTCAAATGATTGTTGATCTTGCATACATTTTGTGGCACATATTCGCAAAAGATAGAGTGCAGGAAACATATTGCATACCTTCATGATGAATAACAATGCGTAGGGAGGCTAATTTACTGAATTCGTTATCGAGTACTTGCTGAGTACCGACCGATATAAGCGTGGATCGCTTATCGGTAGGAAATTGACTATCTTTCAGTAGGAATGTTTATATGCAAAATGTGATGAATTTACATCATATTTTGGTCTCGTCTATCGATTTCAGGTGCTAACTTCATTTGTGGAAAAAGGTGATTATCTCCCTTCAACAACTTAGGCACCGCAGTCGATTTCGCGAAAAGGAAAGCTTGTTATCTAGGTCCTGTTCCCGTGGCGCCTCTAAACTCATCCAAGTTGCTCCAACTTGCAACTGTCGTATCTTATTGCACAGACAGTTGCAAGTTGGAGCAACTTGGAGGAGGTTAGAGGAGGTTAGAGGCGTCATTGGAACAGGCCCCTATAGTATCAGCGGTATAATATTGCCATTCGTTCCCCCATCTCAGAATCCTGGGCACCGTTCACCACTTGACGTTACGTTAATGAACACAGACTTCATATAAGTCTCACAGCTCAATGTGACAAATGGAAAGCAAAGAGAGAAGATGATCAGCCAGCAATCAACGAAACAAACAACGCCACCCGCACGCGCACGCCCGGCCTCGTGCCCCCGTCCGCTCTGAGACGCTCGGCGCCGTGAAGTCCTGCCTCGCCTCGGGTCACGTGACCTGCGGGCCGGGGGCGCAGCCAGACCTTCAGAAGGGGGGGGGGGCAAGCCCCTGGTAGAGCAGAGGCCCCCCAACCCAAAAAATACCCCTGGATATGAGAAACTACGGATTTTGTCCACTTCATTTTGTGAGGCCCCCATTTTAACAATGTTCCTCCGTCTACTTTTGATGAGCTGGATTGGACCAAGACCCTCAGTAGGCATTGTACTGAGCGCAT